>PVIH01030814.1:0-11673 GCA_004025045.1 Sigmodon hispidus | reverse complement strand
GGTATTAAGGCTGAATTAGATGTTCCTCTATAGGAAATGAGCTCCTAGATATCAGTTCATGCACCAGGAACATACTCTGCAAGAGGCTCCACAAACAGTCCACACTGTCTGAGCTTTGCAGCATTTAGTTCCTTTTTATGAAGGTTCCTCAGAGACTATGTCAAAGTCCCTAAACTCCCATAGCTCAGGTCAGCTGTCTCTGTGGGTCTCTTCACCCTGATGATCATTTTGCTCATGTACTCTTTCCTCTCTCTTTAGCTAGACTGGGAGTTCAACCTGGTGCTTAGATAAGAATCGCTGCTTTTGCCTCTGTCCATTGCTCAATGAAGACACAATAATGACAATTGGGGTGGTCATTCACTTGTTCATAGGGGAAGTCTTGGCTAGGAACCATTTTTACTATTGCTAGAGTCCTAGCCTGGGACATCTTGTGGGTTCTTGGCGATTTTCTTAGTACCAGATTTCTTTCTAACCCCACAGTGGCTCCTTCTATCAAGGTATCTATTTTTTTCTCCCTCTTTGTTGATCCTCTCATTCAACCATCTCCTCCTCTCATGATTTGTTCCCACCTCCCTTTGCTCATTTCCTGTTATGATCCCAATTTACACAGGAGATCTTCTCTATTTCCCCTTCCTAGGGGGATCCTGGATTGTCTCTCTTACATTCCCCATGTTACCTAGCTGTTCAGGGATTGTGGTTTGCAACCTGGAAATTCTTTCCTTTGTGTGTAAAATCTACTTATGAGTGAGTGAATACCATGTTACCTCACTCAGATGATACTCTCCCATTCTCATAGTACTCAGGACCACATACCAGTGGTAGCAGTGCACTGAGTGAGCTGGAGTCTCTCATACCAACTTTCAACCAAGAAAACGTGCAAGTCTTACCTATAGGCCAGTGTGGAAGAGTTAATGTTCCTTCTTGTGTCTTTTGACAAGTGGGCATTAAATTAGCCAGCACAACAAATGAGCGCTAAGTGAATTGTTTTGGGAGTCTGGATTGCCTGGCATTGTTTTTGTTTTTTTTTTTTTTTCAGATTTCTGACAGTTTTATTTTCATTTTATTTATTTCATATAAACATTAAAATAATTCCAGTGTTTTTTCCTATAGTTAGTTGTATACATGTATACTAAGGTTAATATTATTCATTTGATCTTCAATCATTTTTAGAGTATTTTCCATGAACCAACTATTTGAAAAACGTCTTGATTGACATTAGACAAATACCACTTAATTATTCATGCATTTCTGTGACTAAAACCAACATCATAACAACAGAAAACTCAACAGTAGAAAATAAGTAGAGGAAATTTAGGAAAGACTCATTTGCATTTGTTCGGAAGAAAATGTCTTGCCTTCTACTACACTAAGTACATGCAGCTTCTGTAGGTCCATGTATTAAATTGTCACTTTTAATATCTGTTTGATATAAAATAGTAATTGAAGCCAAGGACACTTGCTTCTTTAGCTGAACTTTATGTTCTGTTTAATGTCATCAATGACATATCCATGTGTCCTTCAGAGTAAATAGTAATTAATTTGCCTGGCATTTTAAGTGGGAATCATTTTAAATTGTGGGAGGTACTTTTAAGTTCTGGATAATAAATTTAAATGCTCATTTTTATAAAGTTCTGGGGAATAAACTTAAATGCTCATTTTTGTGTGTCAAATATTTTACCAACTGAGCAATCTCCACAGCCACTGGCATATTAAAATTGCAAAATAAAATATATTTTATTGAGTGTAGAAGATGATGCAATAAAATCAATGACAAAACAAAAAATAAAACAAATAGACATATGCCAACCAAAATGCAAATGGGAGTTTGGGCCTCCTAAAACTGTAAAAGGTAAAAGAAAGAGCTGACTACATGTTCATGATTGAAGTATCCTTATGTGTCTTTTAGCTAAGCTTCATCTACTTGGTTTATATTCTTCAGTCCACTCTGGTATCTGTATTAGTTTTAGTTACCATGATACCCACACTAAAGTAACTGAAAACCTCTTTACTTAAAATAGTTCTCATTTTCTTGTTTCTCATTTTATTCTCATTCTACAGTTATTACTTACTAGGTTGACCATTGCTGAAGGCTTCTACCAGTTCAATGTGCATTCATCCATTTTGGAGAAAAACTTCATGTCATCTAACAATAATGAACATGTACTTTGAGGTATTTAATGAGCATTTAATTCATTTGAAGATGTTTAAAATACAGATCCAGACTAGGAGAATGTGAGGCTGGACCTGAAATTCTACATTTCTAACAAGGTACGGTGTAACATTTAGGCTACTAGGATGAGAGAAGACTGTTTTTGTTTGTCTGTTTGTTGTTTCTTTTCTTTTCTTTTTTTCTTTTTTCCTTCCTTTTTTATTTTCTTATTATGAATAAAGTCATGTTTTTTTAATCTGTGTATATCCTTGTTTAAACTCCCTTCCTCTCCTACCACTTACAAAAATTAAATCAAGATCAGATTAAATACCTAAATAGACCTATAACCCTAAAGGAAATTGAAGCTGTCATTAGAAGCATCCCAAGTAAAAAAAGCCCAGGTCCAAATGGTTTCACTGAAGAATTCTACCAGACATTCAAAGAATTACTACCAATACTCTTCAAACTGTTCCATAGAGTACAAACTGAAGGAATATTGCCAAATTCTTTTTATGAGGCCACAATAACCCTAATACCCAAGCTACTCAAAGATGCAGTACAGAAGGAGAATTACGGACCAATATCCCTCATGAATATTGATGCAAAAATTCTCAACAAAATTCTGGCAAACCATATAAAACAATATCTAAAAAATAGTATTCACCATAATCAAGTAGGCTTCATCCCAGAAATGCATGGATGGTTCAACATACGAAAAACAGTAAATGTCATCTGTCATATAAACAAACAGAAGAAAAAAACACATGACTATATCCTTAGATGCTGAAAAAGCCTTTGACAAAATTCAACACTTATTTATGATAAAAATCCTGGAGAAATCATTAATACAAAAAAGTCTAAATATAATAAAGACAATTTACAAGAAGCAGAAAGCCAACATCAAACTAAATGGAGAAAAACTGAAAAGAATCCCACTAAAATCAGGAAGTAGACAAGGCTGTTTCTTCTTCCATTTATCTATTCAATATAGTTCTCAAAGTTTTAGGTAAAGCAATAAGAGAACACAAGAAAACTAAGGGAACACAAAATGGAAAAAAGAAGTGAAGTGAAACTATTTTCTCTTTACCGATGATATGATTGTATACATAAGTGACACACAGAATTCTACTGTGTAACTTTTACACCTGATAAACACCTTCAGCAATATAGCAGGATACAAGATTAACTCAAAGAAATCAGTAGCCCTCCTGCACCCTAAAGTTAGAAGGGCTGAAAAAAAGAGAAATATCACCAATAGCATTAAATACCTTGATGTAACTACAACCAAAGAGGTAACAGATGTATTTGACAAATCTCTAAATCACTGAAAAAAGAAACTGAAGAAGATATCAGAAAATGGAAAGATCACCCATGTTCCTGGATAGGTAGGATCAACATAGTAAAAATGACAATCCTGACAAAAGCAATATATGGATTCAATGCACTTCCCAATCAAAATCTCAACACAATTTTTTACAGATCTTGAAAAAACAATACTCAACTAAATTTGGAGTAACAGGAAAGCCAGGATGGCCAAAAATTTTTGCTCAACAAAAGAACCTCAGAAGGCATCACCATTTGTTACTTCAAGCTATAGTATAGAGCTACAGTAATAAAAACAGCCTGGTACTGGCATTAAAACAGATTTGTGGATCAATGGAATGAAACTGAAGATCCCAACATTAACCCAAAAACTTATGAACACCTGATCTTCGACAAAAAGGCCCAAACTATTCAATGGAAAAAACATAGTATGTTTAACAAATACTGTTGTCATAGCTGGATGGTAGTGTGTAGAAAAATGCAAATAGATCCAAGCCTGCACAAAATTCAAATCCAAGTAGATCAAAGTCCTCAACATAAACCCAGACATACCGAACTTGGTAGAAAATAAAGTGGTAAATAACCTCCAATGCATTGGCACAGGTGACTACTTCCTAAATAAAACATCAGTAGTACAGGCACTAAGAACAACAATCAGTAAGTGGAACCTCCTGAAACTGAGAAGTTTTTGTTAAGCCAAGGACATAGTCAATAAGACAAAATGACAGCCTACAGAATGGGAAAAGATTTTCACTAACCCTATAAGTGATAGAGGCTTAATCTCTAGAATATATAGAAAACTGAATAAACTAGAGCCCAAAGCCCTAAATAACCAAATTTAATATGGGGTTAAAAATTAAAAAGGGAATTCTCAGCAGAAGAATTACAAATGGCTGAAAGGCAATTGAAAAAGTGCTCAACTTCTTTAGCCATCAGAGAAATGCAAATCAAAACAATTTTGGGATAGCACCTTATACCTGTCAGAATGGCTAAGATTAAAGACACAGATGACAGCCTATGTTGGAGAGATTGCAGAGCAAGGGGAACACACCTCTTTTGTTAGTGGGAGTGTCAGCTTGTCCAGCCATTCTGGATGCAATATGGCAGTATCTCAGAAAACTGGGAATCATTCTCCCAAAGGATCCAGCAATACCACTGTTGGGCATATACACTAAAGATACACATTTGCTCTCAAAAGCATTAGTTCAACTATGTTTATAGCATTATTTTTAATAGCAAGAACCTGGAAACAGCATAGATGCCCATCAACTGAAGAATGAATTAACAAACTATGGTACATCTTCACAATGGAGTAGTGCTCAGCAGTAAGAAATAATATCCTAAAATTTGCAGGCAAATGAGTGAATATGGAGAAAATCCTCCTGAGCGAGGTTATCACAAACCCAGAAAGATAAGCAGGGGATGTACTCACTCATTTGTGAACTTTAAACAAAAGTTCAAACAAAAAGCAAAGCACACCCAAGCTGCAAACCACTGAACAGCTTGGGATCTGAAACACTTTGGATTGGTGCTTTGGACTGGCACTTTGGAGCCCATTCCCTCTGGAGTAACACCTGACAGTCTTGATGTTGTAATGAGGAAAATGCATTTGCCTGGGGTGGATGCTGAACTAAGCCACCTTGGGACCTCCTGCCCTTTCTGGGGAGGAGATAAAGTGATGGGAGAAGAGAGTGACTGGGAGTGGTGGGAGTGGGATGGGAGTTTGAACAAGGGGATACATGGATGAAAAATGAGCCTTTATTCAAAAATAAAAAACAAATAAAACAAAAGAAATTAAAAAAGAAAAATAATAATAGGAAAATTTAAAAAATTAACCAGATGATCTTACATTTACTAATGGTGCATTCATAGCAACATAAAAATCATTATCAGCATATTAATTATTATTAAATTTTTGTTTAACCGTTGTATTATTTTACCTGTATTCTATAATTTTAAATACATTAAAGGAAATTTGCCTAAAATAATAAAAAAACGGATTGTATGTTGTCATGCAATAAACTTTACTTTATCATTCTCAAAGTTTCACATTCATATATGTATATATTTTTATATACATATATATGTATGTAATCATATATGTTTGTATGTGTTTGTGCTTATGTGATTAATATACAGACTCTCTTTAAATATAAATGATAATGGAACACAAACATATGCATATGTTTGAGTATAATTCATTAAGCAAAATCTTGAGATAACTGATACCTAGACAGAAATTTTTTGTGACAAATTTCTACAGTATACTAAATCTAAAACTGTGCTGACATAAAAACATAAACTATGCATATTTGTTACTATCTTTGTGATTATGCAATAGTGTGTGTGTGTGTTTGAAAACCTGAACTTGCCAACAAATTTGTTATTTGTAACAAATTAAAAATCAATCTTCAATAAAAAAAGAAATAAGGCAACTGAAGGGGTCCAAGAAAATACAACTTCAAAAGAAAATTTCAAAGTATTGTTCTTTGCAGATGGTTATATATGTGTGTGTGTGTGTGTGTGTGTGTGTGTGTGTGTGTGTGTATATATATATATATATATATGTATGTATAAATGACCTTAAAATTCTATCAGAAAACTCCTACAGGTGATAAATACTTTCAGCAAAATGAGTTTTTAAAAGATTAATTTGAAAAACTAATAGCCTTCCTTTATGCAAATAACAAATGAAATGAGAAAAAAATCAGTGAAACAACACCTTTTACAATAGCCTTAAGAAATAGCTTTATAAAATATCATGGGATAACTTTAGCCAGAAAGTGAAAGAATTATTTGAAAAAAAAATTAGTTTTAAAGAAAGAAATTGAAGAAGGTGTCAGAAGATGGAAATATTTTCATGCTCATAGATCAGTAGGGTTCATATACTAAAATGGCCATCCTACTGTAATCAATCTACAGATTCAGTAAAATACCCATAAAAATACTGAAGGGAGCCCTGCAAAGTGAAGAGCTCTCTCTAGAATCCTAGATTAGGCACAAAACACACCCAAACACATGTCTATACAGAGAGATCCTTTAAACAAGGAAGAAAAAGTAAAATTGGCTGATCTTTGTCTCAGGCCAGAAAATCAGCAGCAAATAACTTTGACTATGTAAATTTTAACAGGAGAAAAATATCTATTTCAATAAGTTAGGATATGGTGGGATGTTTTGATTGGGTATGTTAATTAGGTGAACCAAAAGGGCCTTTAATTACTGTACTTTGGTAATCGGCCTCAGGAATCAGTTTAGTATAAGAAAGAGTGCAAATAAGAGAGAAGACCTGGATAGATAGGCTTGAGGAATATAATCTATGATTTACAAGGGAGAAGAAAGGGGAAAGGGCAATAAATATATAGCTAACAATTTTCAGTAACATGAGTTTCATCACCTGATCTGTACATAACCTACATACAGACAGATAGACAGACAGACAGACAGACAGACACACACACACACACACACACACATAGACAAACAAGAAAATACAAACACACACATAAACTATATGCACACATATAAAAACACACAACAGAAATCTACAGGGTTATTCTGGATTATTTTGAAAATTCAATACAATTTGTAATATCTAAGGTACAAAGTAACCATTATCCAGGAAGTAGACAAACACAATGTACTTTAATTGTACAAAGGTCATTTAATATTTTCATAGGTAAAGGGATTCTAACAGAAGCTAATATATGAATTAATCTGAGGAAATTGTGTTAGGTATAATATGACAGGTGACAATATTGTACAGGTCAAACCATATAACACAGCACAGCAGGCAGATACATAAACAGAGATCAGAATGATGGTTGTCTAAGCATATGGAGAAAAAGATTTGATAAAAGTGAAGAGATTATCTTTTTAAAGATTTATTTTTAGCTGGGCTGGTGGTAAAAGCATCCACTCAGGAGGCACGGTCCAGGACAGTGCAAGCTACATAAAAAATTGATCTCAAAAGACAAAAACAAAATAATTTATTCTTTATTCATATATATATATATACACACATAGAGAGAGATTCAGACACAAAGACACCACAATATGCATTTAAGTACACATGCATACACACACACACACACACACACACATACACACACATACATCTTGGCAGTATTAAACACACATGTATATACTTTTTACGGTGGCCAGAAAAAAACACCAGATACCCTAGAGCTGAAGTACAGTGGTTGTATGTAACCCCACGTGTGTACTTGGAACTAAAAACTGGTTCTCTCGAAAAACAGTAAATGTTCTTAACTACTGACCAATCCATCACTCATAACATATTAATTTGACTTAGTCCCAGTAGATTTGGACTGGAGAGATAGCTGGTGGATTGGAGAGAGGCTGATTGTCTGTGAATACACCTCTAGTCTAATCATTCAGTTATGGGTCTCAGTAAGAGAACATATGTTGAAATTCAAGTTAGCTCCTTGACTCCCAGGGTACCCTGTGCTTCCTACACACATGGCATGGACACACATACATGTGCACGCACACACACACACACACACACACACACACACTCAAGCACACATACACACACTTAAATTTTTGATAGAAAGGTGCTTATATTTTTGTATGAGAGATACATTGTAAATCTTTACCTAGAAATGTTAGAGGTTTGGGTATATAAAGTAATGGCATAGAATTGAGCACCACAATGTTGAACTTGTTTCTATGTATAGACTGAAAGCTCAAAAAGTGGGAGGTTAATAATAGTGGTTCGATGATGGCTTGCTTTCAAAATGTCATGTAAGAGCTATTAGAACCCTAGACCATACCCATGCCCTTCGGAAAGAGAGTGAGCATATCCACACATATCCTTCAGAAGTAGATATAACTCTTTTAAACTATTGGCTAAGATTATGGGAAGAAGAGGAGACATGTCTTTCCACACCACAGGTAGTATGTGTATCCTTTGTCTGAAAAGTAAATTGAGATCTATCTACAAACCTAAGACAAAGTGTTCAGTGAAAATGAGCAATAAAATTAAGTCAACTGTCTGTTTTTTCTCAGGATAGCTCAAGAAAATGTCATGGTTTAAGTAAATATTAAGTTTTTTAAAATTTATATTAGTTCTTTGTGACATTAGTTCAAGCTGTTTTAATCATGTTCGCCTCTATTCCAACCCCCTCCCCCCGCCAAGTTCATTCTTCCTTTTCTATTCACCTAACTTTCTGTGCTTTACAAACAAACCTATTAAGACCAATGGGTGCTGAATCAATATTCTTACATGCCTAATATTTCAGGAATGTGGTCTTATCAGGGACTAACATCATAGAGAAAATTGTGTCTTTCCTTATCCCAACAGCTAACAATTGCCAATAGTTCCACAGCTAGGGTAGAATTTAGTACCCAGCTTCCTTTTGTATGATGGGATGTGGTCTGGTTTGGACTTGCACATATTTTGTGCATGCTGTCATAATCATTTGAGTTCATATCCTGCTGTGTACAGAAGACATGGTTTCTTTTAAGTCATCAACCACCTCTGATTTGTACAGTCTTTTCTTGCACTATTATGCAATGACTACTGAGTCTTTTAGGAAGGGGATTTGACAGAGACATCCTATTTAGGGATAAAAATTATCATGTAATCTCTTAATTTCTACACCTGGACAGTTATAGCTTTTGGAGTTAATCATTATCTATTGAATATGGAAACTTATCTGATAAGGATTGAGAGATGCATTATTCTATGTATATAGAAAGTGGTAGTTTAATAATATATTCATTTGATGGAGAACAGTATTAGGTTTTTTGTTAGGGTCTATGACCTCTCTTGTTATGTGTTCTTGGCCCAATAATGGTACCAGGCATGAATTTTAGCTTGTCCAGCAGGAATAAAATTCAATCAAGAAATGGTTGGTTATTCCTATAATGTTGTATCACCATTACACCAAAGGGCATATCTATTTCAGTCATTCTTTTCAGAGTCATATCTGGGTGTGATTAATGATTATCTTTCTTCTCCAGTAGTGTACAAAGAACTCTCCTGACTGTGAAAGTTAGGCAGTATGAATGAATCTCCCAAGTCAACACCAGCTTGATTTCTCTGTCATCTTCTGGAGGCTAAACAAGGGCAATGGCAGACCAAAGTTCTATTTATATTAAGCAAGTACAAATTCTGATTTTCAGTCCTCAACTATTTTTGTTGCTGTTGCCAGCTAGTGGTGATATTATTTTTAAAAATGTTTTGTTTTGAGTTGATTGTATCTTATAAGGTAGTCCAGGCTAGTCACAAACTTACAGTCTTGTCCAGTCTGGTCTCAGATATGCAACAATCCTGCTCTCTTAGCTTGAGAGAGTGGTAGAATTATGTTTTTCAACACTATGTCAGACAGTCTCAAAGTTTTACAAAATTCTTATCTAAAAGATACTTATGTAGAATTCTAATATCTGGGAAATCATGAAAATGATTAATCTTAATAACTCATCCCATTTTTTCATATCATCCAACTTTTCAGATACAAACATAAGATTCTATTTTCCCCCAACACATAAATTACTGAAAAGAGAAATGGAAGAATAAAGAAATTAATTCAATAGTCTTAGAAATTATTAGACAAGAACTGCATGGATCTTAAAATCATTTTAGGAAACCTTTCACATTTATATTGTATAAAATTGTTTGTTACTATTCATTTCAATAAAATTCGTTCTTGTTTAAACTCTTATCCTTTATTTTAAAGGAGGAAATATAGGCTTTTATCTTTTCAAAACTATGTAGCTTTTTCTTACGTTGTAGACTACTATATAGAGGACCAGTCTTCAGCAGCTTAGGAACTAAAGGGAGCCACAGAGTCAGCAGACCAATCAGTCAATTAACTTTTCTATCTGAAAAAATTAATTTAATTCTCTGGGGATAATGACTGGGTGGAAAAGAATTTCTCTAGGTACAGTAAAAAAGAAAAACAAACAAACAAATAAACAAACACACATACACATTTTTAGGGTCTCTCTATTATCTATCTTTATTTTCTTTTACAGTTGAACTATTCCAGAAAAATCTTTCAAGCAATGCACAATTTGAAATGTGTTTGTATTCGACATGTTAAGTAAATAATTGTAATAAACTCCAGTGAAAAGCAACATGTTTCTTATTTCTCTTATATGATGAAACAATTTATATATTGCAGGTTAAAAAAATTATTGCCGAGAACCCACACAAATTCATGTCCTAGCTACTTACTAAAATTTATTGGTAGGATCAACATAGTAAAAATGGCAATTCTACCAAAGGCAATCTACAGATTCAATGTACTGCCCATCAAACTCCCAACACAATATATTTTGAACCTTGAAAGAACAATACTCAATTTCATTTGGAGTAACAGGAAAGCCAGGGTTGTCAAAACAATTTTACTCAACAAAAGAACCTCAGGAGGTATCACCATCCCTAACTTCAAGTTGTACTATAGAGCTACAGTAATAAAAACAGCCTGGTACTGGCATAAAAACAGACTTGTGGACCAATGGAATAGAATTGAGGATCCAGACATTAACCCAAAAACCTATGAACACCTGATCTTTGACAAAGAGGCCCAAAACATTCAATGGAAAAAAGATAGTATATTTGACAAATGGTGTTAGCATAGCTGGATGGAAGTGTGTAGGAAAATGTAAATAGATCCGAGCCTGTCACCCTGCACAAAACTCAAATCCAAGTGGATCAAAGACCTCAACTTAAACCCAGCCACTTTGAACTTGATAGAAAAGAAAGTGGGAAATACACTTTTACGAATTGGCACAGGCGACCACTTCCTAAATATAACACCAGTGGCACAGACACTAAGACCAACAATCAATAAGTGGGATCTCCTGAAGCTAGGAAGCTTCTGCAAAGCCAAGGACACTGTCAATAGGACAAAATGACAGCCTACAGAATGGGAAAAGATTTTCACCAAGCCTACAAGTGATAGAGGACTGATCTCTAATATATATAAAGAGCTCAAGAATCTAGAGCCCAAAACCTTGAATAACCCAATCAAAAAAATGGGGTACAGATCTAAAAAGGGAATTCTCAGCAGAGGAACTACGAATGGCTGAAAGGCACCTGAAAAAGTGCTCATCATCTTTAGCCATCAGAGAAATGCAAATCAAAACAACTTTGAGATACCACCTAACACCTGTTAGATTGGCTAAGATAAAAGGCACAGATGACAGCCTATGTTGGAGAGGATGCGGAT
>PVIH01030813.1:0-11674 GCA_004025045.1 Sigmodon hispidus | reverse complement strand
GTTGCACAGCAGAGAATGGACCACTGCCCTACCTGTGTCTTTTATTAAAACAAAAAGGGGGAACTGTTGGGAGCTGCGTGAGTGCCGCGCCTTAAAGATGGCGCTGGCTTCCGCCTTCCGCCACCCCGACGGCGAGCGCTCCTCCGACAAACAACTCCAAATATGGTTTGTGCGGAGCTGACTCGCTTGCTTCCGTATGTGTGGCCCTATGGTAGAGGCCCACGTGGCAGTAGCTGAGTGGTGAACCTGGGGTTTAAAGCTGGCTGCACGGGCTGGGAGCGGCTGCTGCAAGGATTTTCAAATAAAGGACCTGGTCAATTGCCACGGAAGGATCCTGGTGCCGTGTCTTCTCCTGCTGGTCGGGGTTTGGCGCGGCACAATAGAGGACTGATCTCTAAGGTATATAAAGAGCTCAAGAATTTAGATCCCAAAACCTTGAATAACCCTATCAAAAAATGGGGTTCAGATCTAAAAAGGGAATTTTCAGCAGAGGAACTACGAATGGCTGAAAAGCACCTGAAAAAGTGCTCTTCATCTTTAGCCATCAGAGAAATGCAAATCAAAACAACTTTGAGATACCACCTAACACCTGTTAGAGTGGCTAAGATAAAAGGCACAGATGACAGCCTATGCTGGAGAGGATGCGGTGCAAAGGGAACACTCCTCCATTGTTGGTGGGATTGTAAGCTTGTTCAGCCACTTTGGAATGCAATATGGCAGTTTCTCAGAAAATTGAGAATTAATCTCCTCAAGGACCCAGCAATACTACTTCTGGGTGTATACCCTAAAGAGGCACATTCACACTCCAAAGCTCAACTATGTTCATAGCAGTGTTAATTGTAATAGCAAGAACCTAGAAGCAACCTAGATGTCCCTCAACTGAAGAATGGATTAACAAACTGTGGTACATCTGCACAATGGAATACTACGCAGCAGTAAGAAAAAATGATATCCTAAAATTCACAGGCAAATGGATGGATCTGGAGAATATCCTCCTGAGCGAAGTCTCACAAACTCAGAGGGATAAGCAAGGGGATGTACTCACTCACTAGTGGTCTCTAAACAAACAAACAAGAAAAAAAGCCAAACATGTCCAAGCAGCAAACCACAACCACCGAACAGCTTGGGATCAGAAACACCCTGGACTGACCCTTCAAACCCCAGTCCAACTATAGGAACACCTGACCCACTCTTGAGGGAGGGGGGAAAGAACTGGATTTGGCCAGAAGTGGAGATTGATCTAAGCATTATTGGGTCATTGGGTCAGTGGGACCATAGGACTGTCTGATCCCTGCCCAGGGAGGGGATGGGGAGTTGCAGAGAAGAAAAATGACCAGATGTGTTGGGAGGGGGAAGAGACCTTGAATATGGATATACAGGGAAAGCTGAACACAAAGAAAATATATGTGTAGCAATCTTATTTGTATTTCTACCCTTGATAAGCCATGCTTATGATTCTTATCCTCTGTATAGTTATTGTTAACTCTTCCGCATTTTAAATTCTTTTTACTGTTTTTTTTTTTTGATAAATACAAAATAAAGAAGGAAAAAAGAAATAAAGAATTTCCTGAGCTGTCTGCCTAGGATTTGACTGTGTGCTCTCTCTGATATTTCAGGATTTATTAAATATCTAACAAATATCCACAACTTAGATTTTTCTGGACAGCAAGACAGGTTTGCTCCTGGTAGCACCAATCTACTTTAAGAGAATAATGGGCATCGAAGAAACTTCATACAGAATTTTCTTTCTTTGTAGCAGTGGTTAGCCACTGGACAAGAAATTGTTCTTGTATCAACTGTTTGACAGTATGCTATATAAACTGAAAATGCAAGACCTGTAGGAAAGTGACCTCTGAACTTTGGCAAAACAAGCTGAGATGGTCCTCCAGGTTCCTGCTTTTCAGAGAAAACTGCTAGACATCCTTCAGGATTAAAGGAAAAGCAACTGATGAACTATGCCAGAATGGGTAGAGCAGTCCTTCAGATTTCCTGCTTCACTGAAAGGGTTGCCAGAGACTCTAGGCCTGTCCGCTGAAGACGTACGCTGCAACATTACAAAAGAACTTTGGGTCACTGTCCAGACAGACAGTTGTTATCTTTGTCATTTCTAGATTTTGGAAGTTGCTTGCACTTACTATTTACTTGGGTAATATTATATCCTTTGGTGGTCTTTGATGTAGTCAAAGATTAGATAGTTATAAGTAGTTTTCTTTAATTGTTTTAGAAAGTATATTAGATATGCAACTTTAGACTCACAAGGATACGGTAGATGATAGAATATTTTCTTTAATTTTGTTAAATACAAATAGACTAGATGTCGTAACTGTAATTCTTGCTTGATAGCTGTTTTGTTATATGTAATTTTGCTATGTTGAAACTGAAACCTTCATTTTTTGATTAGACAGAAAAGGGGAAGTGATGTGGGATGTGTGTATGCTGTGAATATAGGACTGTTTGGGCCATGGAAGGCACCGTAGAAGAAGTAGATGGGGAAATCAAATCATAAGTAGGTGAACAATGGCAAAGTAAAGAAACACATGATCAAGCCACCCAAGAATTAACATGTGAAGGAACAGAGGTGATCCACAGGCGGGACAGACTAATGGAGATGAGTTGAATTAAGGTGAAAGAGCTAGCTAGCAATGTGCCTGAGCCATAGTCCAAACAGCATGAACTTAATATAAGCATCTATGTGTTTCTTTGGGACTTTTGGATTGCTGGTCCAGAAAAGTGGCTGTAGGCATATCCAGGCTGCAGGTCTGTGGGTCTGGACAGCCAGGGCCAGAAACATTGTTACAGATACCCCACTCTCACCAATAGACAGTTCATCCAGACAAAAAATAAACTGAGAAACGCTGGAATTAAATCATATCATAAATCAAATGGACCTAACATATATCTATAGAACATTTCACTCTAACATAGATACTTAGATCAAGGAATTTCTCCAAAGTTGACCAAATACTTGAACACAAAACAAGTCTCAACAGATAGAAGAAAACTGAAATAGCATTGTATCCTATCTGACCATTATGGATTAAAGCTGGTTGTCATAACAGCAGAAATGGCAGACAGTATAGAAGCTCATAGAAACTAAACAACTCACCACTCACTGAACAATGGATCAAGATAGAAATTAGAAAGGAATTAAAAGTGCTGTAGAATTAAATGAAATATTCAATGTGGAAAATATTCAATATTCTCCATATCTATTAAATACAGCATTTGAAGTTTTAACTAGAGCAGAAAGACAGCTATAGGAGATCAAGGAGATTCAAATAGAAAAGAAAGAAGTCAATGTATCTTTATTTGTACATGATATGATCATGAACCTAAAAGTTCCACTATGGAAACCTCTACAGCTGATCAGCACTTTTGGTAACATATCAGGAAACAGAATTAGTACACAAAACTCAGTGCCTCAGTAAGACTAGACAGCAATAAGTAATCAAATTCAGGGCTGAAATCAATGAAAGAGAATCAAAATTACAAATAATCAATAAAATGAAGAGTTAATTCCTTGATAAAATTATCAAGGTGCCAAATTAACCAAAACGTAGAGGGAGAAGATCCAAACTAATAAATTAGAGGTGGAAGGGGGACATTACAACAGACATTGAGGAAACTCAGGGAACTATAAGGACATACTAAAAAAAAATGTACTCCAATAAATGTGAAAACATAAAAGAACTACATCTATCAAAGTTAAATCAAGACCAGATAAGCAATTTAAATAAACCCAGTAAAATAAAAACAGTAGACAAAAATCTTCAAATAACAACAAAAACCACAAGACCAAATGAATTTAGTGCAGAATTACTTTCTATTTATGTTTGAGACAAAATCTCTATTATGCAGCTCTGGCTGTCTTGGAACACACTATACAGATAGCCAGGCTTACCTCAAACCCACCAAAATCCCCTTGCCTCTGCTGCTGAGATTAAAGGCATGTGTCATCACAACCCAACTACTGTGCAAAATTCTACAAAATCTTTAAAAAATTAATGCAATATTTCTCAAATTATTCTACAAAATAGAAACTTAATGAACAGTATCTAATCTTTTTGCTAAGTCACTATAACCTGGATACTAAAACCACTCAAAGACCCAACCACAAAGTAATTTGTATAGATCAGTATTCCTTACAAATATAGTTGCAAATATTCTCAATAAAGTTCTTGGCAACTGAATATAAAATACATCAAAAAGATTATTTGTCATGATCAAGTTGGCTTCATCCCAGTGATACAATGATGGCTCAACATATATAAGTTGATAAATATAATCCACTGAATGTACAGACTAAAACACAAAACTCACATGATCATCTCATTAAATGCATAAAAAGCCCTTGAAAATTTCAACATCACTTCAGGATAAAAGTCTCAGAAAGACCACAAACACTAGGGACAAACCAGGGACGTACCTCAACATAATAAAGGCAACTTAAAGCAAGCACATAGGCAATCACTGAAATCAGGAACAAGACAAGAATGCCCATGCTCTCCATAACTATTCAATATAGAAGTCTTAACTAAAGCAAAGAGACAACTGAAGATGATCAGGGGAACACAATCAGGAAGTGAAGAAGTCTACGTATCTTTATTGTCAGATGATATGATTGTATACATAAATGACCCTAAAATATTCCACCATGAAACTTCTACAGCTGATAAACAATATTTCAGCAATATGTCAGAAATATTTCAGCAAGTTATCAAAGAACAAAAATTAGAAGTTTTCTTATATAAAAATGACAAACAGGCTGAGAAAAAAAATAAAGGAAACAGTAACTTTCACAATAGCCTAAAATTGTAATAAGTCTAATCAAATACATAAAACCTTGTATAATAAAAACTCTAAGACATTTAAGAAAGAAATTGAAGAAGAAAGACATCAGATGATGAAAAGATAGCCCATGTTCATGGATGAATAGAACTGATATTTTAAAAATGACCTTCCTACTAAAGCAATATACAGATTCAACTTAATCCTCACCAAAATACAACACAATACTTTACAGAAATAAAAATAAAACAAATTTTAGCTTCATATGGAAAAGCAAAAAGCTCAGAATAGCTAAAACAATCCAAATGATAAAAAAAAAAGCACAAAAAACTGCTGGAGACATTACTATCCCTGATTTGAAGTTGTACTACAGAGCTTTAGTAATAAAAACAGCATTGTATTAGCATAAAAATAGACATGTTGGTGAATGGAATTGAAGACTCAACACAAGTCAGTATACCTATGTACATCTGATTTTTTTAAACAAGAGAATTCAGAGATACACATTGGAAAAAAGACAGCATTTTCAACAAATAGTGCTAGCCAAACTGGATGGCTGAATGTAGAATAATGCAACTAGATCTGAGTTCACCACCTGCACAAAACTCAACTTTAAATGACTCAAGGACCTCAACATAAGGCCAGATACTCTAAATCTGACAGGCAAGAAAATAGAATATAGCCTTGAGCTCATTAGCTTAGGAAATGACTTTCTAATCAGACACCTTTAACACAAGCACTGAGAATAACAATTAATAAATGGGATCTTGTGATGCTGAAAAGTTTCTGTGTGGCAAAGGATACCATTATTTGGACAAAGTGGCAGGTTACATCATATGAAAAGATCTTTACCAATTATACGTCTACTAAAGGATTAATATCTAAACTATCTAAAAATAAAAAAAACTAAGAAAACAAATTACTCAATTTAAAACTGGGTACAGAACTGAACAGAGTTTTCAAATTATAGAACTCAAGCGACTGAGAGACACTTAAACAAATGTTCAAAATCCTTAGCCATCTGAGAAATGCAAATCAAAATTACTTTGAGATTCTTACACCAGTCAGAATGACCAAGATCAATAAAACAAATGACTGATCATACTGGCCAGGATGTTGGCAAAGGAAACACTTATCCATTGTTGGTGGGAGTGTGCACTAGTACAGCTGTTATGGAAATCAGTGTGGCAGTGTCTTGGGAAGCTGGGAATAATTCTACCTCATGATCCAGCTACACCAGTCTTGGGCATATACCCAAAGGACTGTATATCCCACTACTGAGACACTTGTTCAGTCATGTTCATTGCTATTCATAATAGAAACTGGAAACAGCCTAGATGCCCATAAACTGTTGAATGGATAATGAAAATGTGGTACATTTACACAATAGAATAGTGTTCAGCTTTATAAAAATAAAAATTATGAGATTCATGGGTAAAGGGATGACACTGGGGTGGGGGATCACCCTGAAAGAAGTAACCTGCACCCCCCAAAACAAATACATAAGCTTTCTGTTATATGCAGACATTAGCTTTTAAGCCCTCAATATGTGTGCAATTATCTGCATACTGACAGAAGTTAGGTACCTAGTAAGGGACTGAGCGGGAGGAAAGGGCTCCTAAGGAAGGAAAAACAGAACATAGCATTATGGAGACTGAAGTGGGTGGATTAGGTGGGAAGAGGGGTGAAAGAGAGAGATGGGTGTGTGGTCTGAGGACACCTGGCACTAAGGGTGATCTGGGGGCCTGTAATGGAAACCTGCTACTGAAAACCTTCCTGTTGTGTGTTGGTCTGAATGGAAATGGCCTTCATAGGCTCATATATTTGGATGTTCAGTCAGCAGGGAGAGGAGCTGCTTTAGGGTTAGGAGAGGTGGGTGTTGGAGACGGTGTGGCCTTGTGGAGGAAGTACGTCACTGGGGGTTGGGTTTGGGTTTCAAAGGCCCTTCTCAGGCCCAACCTCTCTCTCTCTCTCTCCTCTCTCTCTTTCTCTCTCTCTCTCTCTCTCTCTCTCTCTCTCTCTCTCTCTCTCTCCCTCTCTCTCTCCTTGCTCTTGAGGATGGAGATGTAGAGCCCTAGCACCATGCCTGTCTACTTCCTGCCATGATTATCAGAGACTAACTCTAAAACTGTAAGCAAGCCCTTAATTAAATGCTTTCTTTTATGAAAGTTGCATTTGTCATGATGTTTCCTCACAGCAGTGACTGAGACAATATATGTATGTGAAAGAAATACAGAGTTATCAAATAATGGGGGAGTCAATGTCCCAACTAAATACCTTATGCCACTAAATAAAACCTCCAGTGGCAGGAATGGGTCACATCTAGTTGAATCTTTGGTAAAAGGGGTCCTATGGAAACCCTCAAACATCTCAGGTTATTGCCAGGCTATTGGTTGCTCCCCACAAACTACTGGGAAGGCCCTGTTGGTGAGGATAATACTCAAGTCATTGAATATGGAAAAGTAGAGGTCATTCCTATGAAGTGACTTCACCACTAATGACTAGCATTCATGATACTTGAATATACTCTGTCTTACCAGAGGAGAAAGGCTACCATCAACCCAGTTACAAATACTGTAATCTACAACGGTGACCTGCCTGTGAGATATGCTGGTACAATAGTGGTACAAACATTGGTAGGCAGGGTACAAACATTGGTAGGCAGGGAACATGACCATCCACTCTCTGGTTGGATTTAGGGTCCACTCCACACTCCATGAGATGGAAACTATATCTGACAGTGCTTGTGTAGTGAAGAACGTGAGACAAGATAGGCCTTGGGCCTAACCGGAAAACTAAATGATATTGTTTTCCCAAAGGAACATGGCAATAAAATGACTCCTAACAACATTCTGGTATACTCGCAGACCAGTGCCCCACCCAGCCATCATCAAAGATGGAAACTAACACAGAGATCCATGACTGGACAGTTAGTAGAGATTGAGAGATGTTGGCACACTCATTTCTAATGGGATGTCTTCATGAACCCCCTCCTCTCTGGGTTCAGGGAGCTATGTGGAAGAGGAGGCCAAGAGGTTGCAAGAGCTACAGGGGCTGAAAGACATGGGGAACAAGGCTTTCTAGACACAGCTTATATGAACTCACAGAGACTGTGGCAGCACGCACAGCGGGATCTCAGCTCCGAGAGCGGGGAGGGAACACAAGCGCTAATATGAACTCACAGAGACTGTGGCAGCACAGGGTCTGCACAGGTGCAAGCCAGACGGGATCTCAGCTCCGAGAGCGGGGAGGGAACACAAGTTCCAACTCCTAACCAAGTCACTGTCTGCAACTGACACCTATTGGCAAAGGAAAAATCAGGTTTTTTCCAATGGAGCATCACTGAGTACATCGTCCATATTCCAGGGCAGACGCAGTGCCCATCAGCAGATAGCAGATAATAAATGGACTCAATGGTGCTTCTGTAGATTTTTGGCTTCATATTGCTTTGTTTGCTTGTCTTATCTGTCTTTTGCTTATTTTGGTTTCTGGTTGTATGTGTGTTTCTTATATTATTTGTTTGTCTTTTGTTTATTTTGGAGAGTGGTGGCCTGAAGTTGGGTGGATAGTGAGGTAGAAAGGATCTGGGAGAAGTTGAGAGAGGTAAAAGCATAATCAGAATCTATTGTATGAATTTTTTTTAGTTAATGAAAAAGATAAGGTGACATCCTGACTAATGAAAATCTAAGGAAGAATCAGAAATAAACTGATCATTTTTATCACACCTTAAGATCATGATTAGCGTCCGGCCAGGTTCCAGTTCCGGGACCAGGGGCTGTCTGTGGAACTTGTCCCCACACACTCTGTAGCAGACAGAGATAAACTCGGTCTGCCAGCCCCCCCTCCCCGCCCCCGAGCTGCTGCTGAGGGAAATTGCATGACCACTTTCCTCCAACTGATCAATCAGAGAAGGATTGAAGACTTGAAATCCAGTCCCCTGCCCAGAGACGAAGTAGAGATTGAGCAGACATTTTATTCAGAGGCGAAAGGAGACACACAAGCCCACGTGCCACAACTGACTAGGAGACACCTAATCATGAACCACTGAAGCCATGGGCAGACGCCAATGCAAAAATGTACATAATAATGTAAAGAACAACAAGATAACTCCAGAAGAAAGTGGCAGCCCTACAACTACAAGACCTGAACTGAGCAATGAAGAGGAAACAGAAGGAAGCAACATCAAAAATTCATTTATGATAATCATTGAAGCTCTCAGAGAAGTTATGAAAAAATGCCTTAAAGAAATAGAAGAAAATACAAACAAAAAATTGGAAGAGATGAACAAATCCATGAAATAAAACCAAGAAAAAGTAAACCAAAAAATGAAAGAAACATAGGAACTAAAAACTGAAATAGAAGCAATAAAAAAGGCACAAAATAAGGCAAAGATGGAAATAGAAAACCTGAAGAAAAAAGCTGGAAACAAGATACAAGCATAACCAACAGAGTTCAAGAGATGGAAGATAGAATCTCTGAAGTGGAAGACTCAGTAGTTCAAATAGATATATCAGTCAAAGAAAATACTAAAACCAAAAAAACCATAACTCAAAATGTTCAGGAAATCCGGGACACCATGAAAAGACCTAACTTGAGAATAATAGGAATAGAAGAAGGAAAAGAATACCAGCTCAAAAGCACAGATAATGTTTTCAATAAAATCATAGAAGAAAACATCCCTAACCTGAAGAAGGAAATGCCTATAAAGATACAAGAAGCTTACAGAACACCAAATAGATATGACCCCCCCAAAAAAGTCAGCACACCACATTATAATCAAGCCACAAAACATACAGAACAAAGAAAAAATTTTAAGAGCTGCTAAAGAAAAGGGCCAACTTACATATAAAGACAGACCCATCAGAATAACACCTGACTATTCAATGGAAACAATGAAAGCAAGAAGGGCCTGGTCAGAAGTTATACAGATGCTAAAAGAGCATGGCTGCCAAACTAGAATACTATACCCTGCAAAATTATCAATCACCATAGATGGAGTAAACAAGATATTTCACGACAAAGACAGACTGAAACAATATCTATCTACCAATCCAGCGCTATAGAGAGTATTAGAGGGAAAACTCCAACCTAAGGACCCCAGATGTACCCTTGAAACCACAAACAATCAATAATTCCACAGAAGAACACTCCAGAGAAAGGAAATACAATCAAGTTACCACCAAAAAATGGCAGGAAATATCAATCAGTGGTCACTAATATCCCTTAATATCAATGAACTCAACTCTCCTATAAAACGTCACACACTATCAAGATGGATACAACAGCAGAAGACATCCTTCTGTTGCTGACAGGAAACACACATAACCACAAAGACAGACACAGGCTTAGAGTAAAGGGTTAGGAAAAGCTTTTCCAGTCAAATGGTCCTAAGAAACAAGGGGGTGTTGCCATCCTAATATCTAACAAAGAAGACTTTAAGCTAAAAGCAATTAAAAGGGACCAAGATGGTCATTACTTATTCATCACAGGAAAAATTGGTCAACAGGAAATTTCAATCATGAATATTTATGCCCCTAATATAAGGGCACCTTCCTATGTAAAAGAAACACTGGTAAAGCTCGAATCCCACTTCAATTCTTACACCCTAATAGTGGGAGACTTCAATACCCCACTTTCAACCCTGGATAGGTCAACCAGACAGAGACTCAACAGAGAAATAAGGAGTCTAAAAGAGGTTATGATGCAAATGGATTTAATAGATATCTACAGAAGCTTCCACCCAAACACAAAGGAATATACATATTTATCAGCTCCTCATGGAACTTTCTCCAAAACTGACCACATAATTGGTCATAAAGCAAATATCAATAGATACAAAAAATGGAAATAATCCCTGGTAACATATCTGAACACCAGGGCCTAAAGTTAGAGTTCAACAACATCAAAAATCAAAGAAAGCCTACCAACTCATGGAAACTAAACATCACTCAGCTGAACCATCTCTGGGTAAAGCAAGAAATCAAAATCTTCCTAGAATTTAATGAAAATGAATCCACAACATATCCAGACTTGTGGGACACAATGAAAGCAGTCTTAAGAGGAAAATTCATAGCGCTAGATGTCTACAAGAAAAACCTAGAGAAATATCACACTAGAGACTTAACAGCTCAGCTGAAAGCCTTAGAACAATTAGAAGCCAACTCACCTAGAAGGAATAGATGGCAGGAAATAATCAAACTTAGAGCTGAAATCAATACAATTGAAACAAAAAGAACAATACAAAGAATCAATGAATCTAAGAGTTGGTTCTTTGTGAAAGTTAACAAGATAGATAAGCCCTTAGCCAAACTAATCAAAAAACAGAGAGAGAGTGTTCAAATCAACAAAATAAGAAATGAAAAGGGGGACATAACTACAGAACCTCAGGAAATCCAGAGAATTATCAGATCTTACTTTGAAAGTCTGTATTCCACAGAAATAGAAAACCTAGAGGAAATGAACAGCTTTCTGTACAGGTGCCATCTACCAAAATTAAATGAAGATCAGATTAATTACCTAAACAGGCCTATAACCCTTAAGGAACTTGAAGCTATCATTAAAAACCTTCCCAAAAATAAAAGCCCTGGTCCAGATGGTTTCAGTGCCGAATTCTACCAGACATTCAAAGAAGAATTACTACCGTTACTCCTCAAACTATTTCACACAGTAGAAACTGAAAGAATATTACCAAATTCCTTTTATGAGGCCACAATCACCCTAATACCCAAGCCACTCAAAGACACAACAAAGAAGGAGAATTACAGACCAATTTCCCTCATGAATATTGATGCGAAAATTCTCAACAAAATTTTGGCAAACTGTATACAACAATGCATAAAAGATATCATCCACCATGACCAAGTAGGCTTCATCCCAGAAATGCAGG
>PVIH01030812.1:0-11675 GCA_004025045.1 Sigmodon hispidus | reverse complement strand
ATACTCTCTGTAGTGCTGGATTGGTAGATAGATATTCTTTCAGTCTGACTTTGTCCTGAAATACCTTGTTTACTCCATCTATGGTGATTGATAATTTTGCAGGGTATAGTATTCTAGTTTGGCAGCCATGCTGTTTTAGCGTCTGTATAACTTCTGACCAAGCCCTTCTAGCTTTCATCATTTCCATTGAATAGTCAGGTGTTATTCTGATGGGTCTGCTTTTATAGGTACGTTGGCCCTTTTCTTTTTCAGCTCTTAAAATTTTTTCTTTGTTCTGTATGTTTTGTGGCTTGATTATAATGTGGTGCACTGACTTTTTTTGGGGATCATATCCATTTGGTGTTCTGTAAGCTTCTTGTATCTTTATAGGCATTTCCTTCTTCAGGTTAGAGAAGTTTTCTTCTATGATTTTATTGAAAACATTATCTGTGCCTTTGAGCTGGTATTCTTCTCCTTCTTCTATTCCTATTATTCTCAAATTAGGTCTTTTCATCGTGTCCCAGATTTCCTGAACTTTTTGAGTTATGGCTTTTTTAGTTTTACTATTTTCTTTGACAGATATATCTATTTGAGCTACTGAGTCTTCCACTTCAGAGATTCTATCTTCCATCAATTGAACTCTGTTTGTTATGCTTGTATCTGTGGTTCCAGCTTTTTTCTTCAGGTTTTCTATTTCCATCTTTGCCTCATTTTGTGCCTTTTTTTCTTGCTTCTATTTCAGCTTTTATTTCAGCTTTTAGTTCCTGGCGTGTTTCTTTCATAGATTTGTTCATCTCTTCCAATTTTTTTGTTTGTATTTTCTTTTATTTCTTTAAGGCTTTTTTTCATATCTTCTTTGAGAGCTTCAATGATCATCAAAAAGAAATTTTTGGTGTTGCTTCCTTCTGTTTCCTCTTCATTGCTCAGTTCAGGTCTTGTATTTGTAAGATCACCACTCTCTTCTGGAGTTACCAAGTTGTTCTTTGTATTATTATGTAATTTTTTGCACTGACGTTTGCCCATGGCTTCAGTGATTCACGATTGGATGGCTCCTGGTCAGTTGTGGCACTCGGGCTTGTGTGCCTCCTGTCACCTCTCTGGGCATAGTCTGAATCTACCCTTTAGGGACTCCTGTAGTTGTCTGTTCGCTCAGATCGATGTGGTGGTGGGTAGCTGTGCAAATTCTCTCAGCAGGAGCTGTGGGTATGGTGATAGGCAGAGTTTATTTGCCCATGCTCCAGAGTGTGCTAGGACTCTGCAGACAGCACTTGGTCCCTGAAGCGGAACCGAAACTGATGGGAGCTCAAGTCTCCTCCCCCTGGCAGAGATACAGGCGCCAGGGCCTGGTTACCCCTCCTCACCTCTGGGCGGGGTTTGAGTGTGTTCTTCAGAGAACCCTGTAGTTTTGGTTTGTCTCAGTTCGAGATGGCGGTGGGTAGCTGTGCAAATTCCCTCAGCAGGAGCTGTGGGTATGGTGACAGGCAGAGTTTATCTGCCCCTGCTGCAGAGTGTGCTGGGACTCTCCTGAAGCAGAGTGTGTTGGTTTCATGTGTGAGAAGAGACACACACTCACTCTACCACGGCCACACGAGGGTTTATGTGAGTTCCCAGGCGGGTACAGAAACAGAAGCAGGACAGAAGGAGAGGAGAAGAGCACAATTGTTAACTTCTTATCTATCCTTGGGAAAGGAGAAATGAGTTCATCCGTTGTCCCTTTGCCATCCCCTGTGGGAATATTAGTAGGCCAGTCTTGAGAGGACCTTGTGAGCATGGTGTTCTGATTGAAGATGACAATGATTATTTTATGTTTAACTCAGAGGAAATAGCCACAAAGATCAAGAATCTGAAACTTCCCTGAGAGACCAGAGAGGAAACAATTAAGATATTGACACAGGCAATAATATTCTAGATAATCTTCCCACAGGAAACAAGAGCAAAAAGGTAGCAAGTAAGATTACGATTGTCTGAGTTTGCTTTCTGTTGCTGTAACAAACACCATGACTAAAAGCAACTTGAGGAGAACAGGGGTTTACATTTGCAGGTTATAGTTCGTCATCAAAAGAAGCCAAGGCAGGAGCTGAAGGCATAAACTTGAAGCAGAAACTGCTTACTGACTCATTCCCTCTGGCTTGCTCAGCTACAATTTTCAGGATCCAGCCCATCTGCCCAGGGATGAAATTCCCCACAGTGAGCCTTTCTATATCAATTTCTCATCATTGAGCAATTAAGAAAATGCCTCCCAAACATGGTCGCAGACCCAAGTGATCTTAGTTAGAAGTTCTCCAGTTGAGGTTTTTGCTTCCCAGGTGACTCTAGGTTTGTGTCAAGTTGACAGCTGAAGTATATGGCACCATCCTACAAAGATTTTGCACAGCAAAAAAACAAACAGACCAAAAATCCAGCATGAAGATCAATGTAGCTAAAGAAAGAAACCATCTGTCTGCTATTTATTTGTTTGAATTGAGAGTAAATAAGGAACCCAGAAACTCTTTAACATAAAAATAAGTAATTGTGAAAATAATTGAAATAGATTGTTTCCAAAGAAAGAATATAAAATATCCAATCATATGGAAAACACTCAATAGGTCTAACAAACAGAAATCCAAATCAAAACTACAAGACAACATTTCATTTCAGTTAGTACATCTTATATGAAATTGATAAATGGTAACAAATATTGACAACTATATGAAGAACGAGGAACTCCTGTACATAAGGAATGCATTGTAGAGAATTGTAGGGTCACTGTTCAAGAAATCAATCATTATGTACTCTGGTTATCCTGTCTTTCAATGCATAGACACATACATTTGTCAAGTCAGCATACAAAAGAGCTGTCTGCATGCAAATGATTTACTGCAATGATTAATGCAAATGATTGAAAGTGTGAACTACTACTTTTTTTTGGCCTTGAATTTACAGAAACACAGAAAGATCTATCTCCTGATTTATGGTTTTAAAGGTGAGTCATTACCACTGAGTCACTCCCATGCTGGGATTAAAGGTGGGAGTTATCACTTTGCCATCCCTGTGCTGGGATTAAAGGCTGAGTTACCACTCTCTGACCTTCAATGCTTGAGTGTGGGTGATTCTGTCCTCTGATATTCCAGGTTGATTTTATTAAATATAAAATATATCACCACAGCACTATCCATAAGCATTAAGGTATCAGTGTAGGTTCTCATGAATCAATGAATAGGTATAGTTTGAATAGGAATGCCTCCATAGACTCAAATGCTTAAATACTATATGGCCTATAGGGAGTGACACTATTATGAGGTATGGCCTTGTTGGAGGAAGTGTGTCACTGTGGGGTGGGCTTTGAGGTCTCATATGCTCAAATTGTGCCCAGTGTGGTAAACAGATCACTTCCTGTTTCCTATGGCTAAAGATAGAGAACTCTCAGCTCTGCTCCATGTTTGATTGCCACCATGTTTTGTCATGATGGGGTCTCTTCATAGCAATAGAAACCTTACCTAAGTAGGTAAAGAAAACAGGCTACATGTAGTAAAGTACTATTTAGACTAAAGAATAATGAAATCTTGTCATTTGAAACAAATAGATTGAACTAGAGGACATTGTGCTTAGTGATATAAACCAGACACTTAAAAGCAAGTACCACATAGTCTGTCTTACATATGAAAGATGAAAAATGTAAACCTGACAGAAGAGTGATTTCTAGGAAAAATAAAGAGTGGGGAGAGAATGGGAGGCTGGATTTGATTAGCCCCTGGTGTGTACATGTATAGAAATATAGAGAACCCCTTGAAATGTGTCCAATTAATGTATCCATAAAAATATAAAATAGAAAAGTATTTATATAAAAAAGATGTGACAAGAATAATTTCAGTTCAGAGAGATGGAAGAAAGAATATTAGATTGAATTGTCACTCTAGATCTCAAATGCTAGCTCAGAGACAGACTGTGTTTATGAGGTGTCAGCCCAGGTGTGTAGCTTATGGTTTTATAGTTGGAAAGAGTTCAAAGCTTATTCTTGGCAGCCAGCTATAAGGGAATGGGAAGCAGAAAGTGATAAGAAGAAAATGAAAAGAGGAACATATATCTTCTGTAACTGCTATCCATATAAAATTTTATAAAATGTACTATTTTCTTTGACCTCTCATCTGTGTAAACAATCTCATGTGCTGTCATTGGGTCATTCTCATGGGCTGGAATCTGGTCATTCTCTCCTCTAAGGAGTCATAGGGGAGGGTTAACTTGGTCATACTCAGCAGTATAAGGCTAAAGACAATTATAATCACAGCAATTTCAATCAAAAAGTTCTCTTTTCTTCCTAATTTCAGTCTTTGTCTGCCAAGGAGCTATCATGCTTGAGTGACAAGTAAAAGAAATGGTATGTGTGGCTTAGGAGGTTTGATGTTTATGTAGAGGCGTTTCCCCTGTGTTTAGAAGTATATAGAATAATTAGGGAGTAGTCAGATATGATGTTTGGCTGAAACATTTTAGTTTTCTAAATACTGTTTGATTCTTCACAGAAAGAAGTCAATAAGGCCAATGTGAATTCAGGTAGTGGGCATGAGTTATAAAGGGGACATAAAATCTAACTGATCTTCTAATGCTAAGTCTGTCATTTGTTTTTGTTGTGGTAAGTATATAAAATATATTTGATACTGAAAGTACAATATTAATGTGAAGTTTCACAGCTTCAGTGTTGAGTGTCAATTCTAGCTGTATATAAGCACATTAAGCTATAGAGACCTTGGTCTGGATGATTTTGGTGTATGATGTGCTTATTTTCAAGTTATTTTATAAGAAAATTTATTAAAAAACTAAAGACAATGTGGAAATGAAAGAAAGAAGAAATAAAGAAAATTAAAGAGAAACAAAAACAAGAGAGAAAAATGAGTTTCATGAACTTTCTAGTATTTTGTATTGCTCATTCCTTAAATCTAGCCCTGACTATTGGTCCTGCAGAAAAGTAGTGCAAACCATTTTCTGTAATGAACTTCGATTGATTCTCAGATGCAAGTCATTGATTGGTCCCTGACTTTTCAGTAACATACAATTAAGTTCCTTGGAAACAATGGATTATTTCTCTTTTTCTAGCTTTTACAGATTTCTGCCTGTTGTGAACATGTGATCAAGTGAAATATTTGTGGAATGCCTGTCATGGCTGAGGACAAAATGAGGACATTGCTTCTCTTGCATACTTTACACTGTACTTTCAGAGTGAGTTTTCCAAAGCCCTGGTCTCACTGTAACATCTTTATACGCCACCTTCTCTTCCTTACTCATTGAGTGATGCCCTCTGAGAACCAGTTGCAGCATTTTTTTTCTTCCTCAACTCTTTTCCTTGTGCATATTTCTTTTAACAAAATAGATTTTACAACCATTTTTTAAAAGATGAGGGAGTAAGGACAGACTTTTCTGATGCACTCTACTATCTGGACCTCTGGGTGAGCTGAGTTGGGTTTCTGAGCTGAACTGTTCAGAGTTGCAGGTGAAGGCAGAGTCCTCAGTGCTTTCAGGGCTTTGGTACCACTGTCAAGATATTATGAAATTATCTGAGCAATCCATTTGCTAGATGACCTTGGCCTTGCTGAACTTCTTCTGAAAGGTCATTTAGTCTTACAGTCACAGGACAGTTTCAGAATAAAGTTAATACACACACACACACACACACAGGATAAAGTTTCAGAATAAAGGCAAACATATTCTCTTTCTGTATAAAATCTATTTATCTGTCTGTATTTAGTTATCTAGTATCTTATCTAATGTCTTATTTTTGCCTGATACATTACCTATTATCTATCTATCTATCTATCTATCTATCTAATCTATTACTTATCTCTCATCTACCTCTATCATCTATCCATTTATTCTATCTATCTATCTCTCACATACCTATCACTATATCTCTATCTATCCACCAATCATTTACCTATTGCATATCATTTCTCTATCATCTATCATATCAGATCTGTTATCTATCATTTATTTGTCTACCTAACTATCTGGAAGAAAAAAATCCTTTTCCATTTGCATTAAAAGAAGATATCTATGTTCAATGCTACTTCTGGATCTCTCTCTCTCTCTTTCTCTCTCCCTCACTTCCTCCCACCCTCTCTGTGTGAAGATGGTAATTGTTCATTCCCACAGTATTGCCTGGTTTCTCACTTCAAAAGAACCCACAATTCAGGAGCCCCTGGCCAAGAATAGGGCACTGGGGCTCCATAACTGTGGGCTCCGGAACTGGATGACCACAGAAAGAGGTGGGAGCAAATGGGGAGCACTGGAGGCTGGAAACTGGGAGCTGAAGGCTGGAAATGAGAGTGTGCTGGAGGGAGACACTGCACTAATAGGGAAGGTCATCACCAGACACCAAGGAAATCTTGTTATGTTGTGTTGTTTTAGATTTTTAGATTTTTTAAAAATCTTTGCATACTTAATATAATTGTCCTGTAGGAGAGTTAGGTCAGTACAGAGAAGCAGACATAAGAACATAAGACAAAGACAAAGGGTAAGGAAGGGCAGGGGTTCCTGCTTACTTGTTCTTCTATGGTGAATGCCTCAGGTGTGGCTGTAGGTCTTCCTCAACTCTTAACACTGCAAGAGAAAAAAAAAATCATTTCCCTTTGTGAGATTTCCAAGAAACTCAGAGCTTCATATATTTACTTCTTTCAAGTAACCATATCTTTCAAGACTCTGGTAAAATACTTTCTGTTCCTTGGAATCTTCCTTCCGTATTGGTCTCTAGCCACTAGATGTACCCTTTTCCAAATTCTATACTCCCATTGTTCCTTGTAACTCTCTGAACTACGAAGACTGTTTCAATAGCTTCTCCTCCCATTGTGGTAAAAGCTGAAGATTCTTTTGATCAAACTGATCTTTAGGGTTTTGCATTATGACAACACTTTGTAAAAATCATTGTTTGATTTCTAGGTATTGAAACCTCAGTCTTGTCACATTTCCAGATGCTCAAAATTATTCTATCTCATCTGTCAGTTCTCTATTGGTTCCTATCTTTATTGGTTACACTCTTTCAAGGCTGCAAGTTATCTTATTGTTTAAGAAAGTCTGTGTGTGTGTGTGTGTGTGTGTGTGTGTGTGTGTGTGTGTGTGGTCTCTTTTCCCAATAAGAAGGTTTCTAAAAGTAAATATTTAAAAGACCAATGACTGTGGACCTAAGTGGGTGTTTCTGCACGTATTGTCATTAGCTTGATATATAATAAAGATGATTTTAGATTATTCTTCAGAAGACCATAAATGTCTTGAGATCATGGGTTATATTTTATTCTTTTTTTCTGGCCCTTTAGTCACCAGCATACTACCATGCTATTATCACAGCAAAAACTGTTAAATGTATGTTGAGGTAAATAATTTCTAAAGGAAAAGCATATTAGTGTTTCTTTTCTTAAAATATGTCACCATTTCAAAACACAGAAGAGCTTCTAAAGTATGATTAAGTCTTTTTATGAAGGTATGTTTTTCTCCAGTGAAATCATAGCAAATGCCACACATTTTTTTTCTGCCAGTCATTAAAATATCATTTGTTTGTTATCCTCTCTCAACTTAATAGCTCCTAGCAAAGATGCCATCCTGCAGAAAACAGGCAGTGCTTTCAGAGCAGGATATAAATCACTGTAATTTGCAACTTTTTAAAAAATTTTATTATTATGAACAAAGAAGTCACACTTTCTATCCTTGTATATCTTTATTCAAGGTCCCTTCCCCCTCCCAACACATCAGTTCATTCTCTCTTCTCCACAATTCCCCATCCCCTCCTTGGGCAGGCGGCTGGCGATCCCATGGTCCCACTGTCCCAATATTGCTTAGTTCAGTCTCCACTCCTGGCAGATCCAGTTTTGTCCCCCCTCCCTCAAGATGGAGTCAGGTGTTCCTCTAGGGGGAGTGGGATCCAAGGAGTCAGTCCAAGGTGTTTCTGATCCCAAGCTGTTCGGTTGTGGTTTGCAGCTTGGGCATGCTTTGTTTTTTTCTTGTTTGTTTGTTTGTCTGTTTGTTTAGAGTCCACTGAGTGAGTACATCCCCTGCTTATCTTTCTGGGTTTGTGATACCTCGCTCAGGAGTTTATTCTTCAAATTCATCCATTTGCCTGCAAATTTTAGGATATCATTTTTTTCTTACCGCTGAGTAGTACTCCATTGTGTAGATGTACCACAGTTTGTTAATCCATTCTTCAGTTGAGGGGCATCTAGGTTGTTTCCAGGTTCTTGCTATTACAAATAACACTGTTATGAACATAGCTGAGCTAATGCCTTTGGAGTGTGACCTTGCATCTTTAGGGTATACACCCAGAAGTGGTATTGCTGGGTCCTTGGAGAGATTGATTCTCAGTTTTCTAAGAAACTGCCATATTGCATTCCAGAATGGCTGAACAAGCTTACACTCCGACCAACAATGGAGGAGTGTTCCCCTTGATCCACATCCTCTCCAGCATAGCCTGTCATCTGTGTCTTTTATCTTAGCCAATCTAACAGGTGTCAGGTGGTATCTCAAAGTTGTTTTGATTTGCATTTCTCTGATGGTTAAAGATGATGAACACTTTTTCAGGTGCTTTTTAGCCATTTGTAATTCTTCTGCTGAGAATTCCCTTTTTAGATCTGAACCCCATTTTTTGGTTGGGTTATTCAAGCTTTTGGGCTCTAGATTCCTGAGTTCTTTATATATCTTAGAGATCAGTCCTCTATCACTTGTTGGGTTGGTGAAAATCTTTTCCCATTCTGTAGGTTGTCGTTTTTGTCTTATTGACAGTGTCCTTATCTACAGAAGCTTCTCAGCTTCAGGAGATCCCACTTATTGATTGTTGATTTTAGTGTCTGTGTCACTGGTGTTATATTTAGGAAGTGGTTGTCTGTGCCAATTCGTAGAAGTGTATTTCCCACTTTCTTTTCTATCAAGTTTATAGTGGCTGGGTTTATGATGAGGTCTTTGATCCACTTGGATTTGAGTTTTGTGCAGGATAATTTGCAACTTTTTTTCAATCTGTAGCAATCTGTTTATGCCTTAGCCTAAGAAAACTTTTGTTTTTTCTCCATAATCAATCTCATTCTTGCCTTAAAGGCACTCCTGTACTTAGTATTAGTTTAGTAGATTGGATTAACTATCATTTTTCATAAAGGTATTTTATGTCTCAAATATGTGACCAAAGTTATCAGAGCTATATTCTTCCTTATCTGTATTCAGTGATGCACATTGTGAGCACAATTAGATACTAGGCTCTTTTAATCAGAGATACAGAATTCTGCTGAGATTCTGCAAAGACAACTTTGGTTGTCTTTCTAAAAGAACAACAAAAACTCTGGCTCACATTTTAAAGTCCTGAGTTTCTAAAGAATACATGGTAATGCTTCTCTCCTGCTTTTGTAGCTTCTGGTTGGACAATTGCAGGGGACACTTGGTAGAAGGTTTCCTTTTTTGAAATTTTCTTATATTAGATGTATTACTCATGGGTTTAGAATTTACCCTTACTCTCATTCTTGTTAGAATAATTCAGAGAACATAAGAAATCAGATCATCAGGATGAGGTATGGAGACAGCTTTCAAATCATAATGTGGAAGCAAGGACAAACTCAATAGGCAGACAGACCTTCAGCTGTCAGGTGAGACCAACCGTCTTCACTTTCACAGTCAAGTACCATTCCATGTCTTCCGGGATAGCCACACAGGACTCAACCTAAACCTTCAAGGTCTAGAATTAGAGTGAAATGAGCATCTTAATGATGCCAAGGAAAAGTGAATTTGTGTCCTTCCACATCTATGTATTTTAATTAAATAATACATTTCAATTAACAGGCAATTACTGTATATATTAAGGGAGTGTAGTGTGATATTTTAGCACATGCCTAGAAAAAGAACTGATCAAATTAGGACAATAGTGGTTTTTACTGTCACTTTTAAATGTGTGGCATCTTTATTCAGTGTATGTGTGCAGTACATGAAGTGTTTATGTGTAATATACATATATAACTATAGCCATCTCTCTGTACTTCTTTCTTGCAACTGTATTGTTTTGATTCCTATTACTCAAATTTCCTCCTGTCCTCCTTTCTCTTCCCCAAAGACAACAGAATATTATTCAGCCATAAAATAAAGTCCTATCTTTTAAATAATCACTAACAGAACCAAGGGGGCCATCCTTTTGGTAAATGCTCTCCTGCTAAGCTACATAGTTATCTGTAAAATCTGATGAGTTTAAAAATATTAAAAGTAAAGGAAGAGAAATAGATTTATTCAGTAGGTAAAAAATCTGTAAAAAAAATGAGTTGAAATATTATTGGATAGGGTAGATTTGCTGGCAAAGTCATAAAATGCTATAATTTCACAAGGAAAACATATACATTATGGGTAGGAAGATAAATGTTATTACTGGAGATGATACGTGAAGATGTCCTGTTTAAAACAGCAATGGGGGATAAGGATGTAGGCAGAAATAAGGGCAAAAAGGGATAATGGAACAAGGAGGAGTAAATGTTGGGATGTGGAGAGTAGGGTACAGGAGGGGTTATGGAGAAGAATGACTAACATTAAAGTGTTTTGAAAATGCCTTATATAAACCTAATACTATAGAAACTTCTTAAAATATATACACATATGTGTGTAAAAGATACTTAAATAGAGTTACTATATAATGGGAGTAGGATGGGGCTGGGGGGAGTGCCTTCCCTTAGAGAACACTGGCTATGAAGTGAAAAGCCCAGAACCATGTATGGCTTACCTCTTTGAAAGTTGGACAGAAGGTCTTCCCTAAACATTACAGGCTATTGCCATTGCTTTTGATTGCTCTCCTGAACTTGATTATAACACCACATACCATTGTTATAGAACATGAAAAAAATCAATCTGGTACCAACTGTAATGATTTCTTTTTACTAGATAGCTTTCATAATACTATTATGTGATATGTATGCTGGCAGGGGAAAAAAGTCAACCTTAGTCTTACCTAGCTGTGAAGTCTGCAAGGTAATGGTCCTGGAATGATATGCCCATTGGTGTGATAGTGATAGAAATAATATGGACGCCCATAGCTTTCGGTTTCGCTCCCGGGACAGGTGCTGTCTGCAGAGTCCCAGCGCACTCTGGAGCAGGGGCGGATAAACTCTGCAGGTCACCAGACCCTCAGCTCCTGCTGAGGGAAGCTGCACAGCTACCCGCCGCCCACCTCGAACTGAGCAAGCCAACATCTGCAGGGGTATCTGAAGGATAGACTCAGACCCTGACCAGACAGGTGACAGGAGGCACACAAATCCAAGTGCCACAACCGACCTGGAGCCATATAATTGTGAACCACTGAAGCCATGGGCAAACGTCAGTGCAAAAAATTACATAGTAATACAAAGGACAACATAGTAACTCCAGAAGAGTGTGGTGATCTTACAAATACAAGACCTGAACTGAGCAATGAAGAGGAAACAGAAGGAAGCAACACCAAAAATTCCTTTTTGATGACCATCAAAGCTCTGAAAGAAGATATGAAAAAAAAGCCTTAAAGAAATAGAAGAAAATACAAACAAAAAAATGGAAGAGATGAACAAATCTGTGAAAGAAACATGCCAGGAACTAAAAGCCAAAATGGAAGCAATAAAAAAGGCACAAAATGAGGCAAAGATGGAAATAGAAAACCTGAAGAAAAAAGCTGGAACCACAGATACAAGCATAACAAACAGAGTTCAAGAGATGGAAGATAGAATCTCTGAAGTGGAAGACTCAGTAGCTCA
>PVIH01030811.1:0-11676 GCA_004025045.1 Sigmodon hispidus | reverse complement strand
ATGGGTCTATTGTCTAATTCTAAACTCAGGCAGGCAAGGTCAACTCCCGTGGAGCCAAATCCTCGCTCTCCCCTTTCTCTAGGGACAGCTTGAAACTTACCATGCATACTAGGCAAAACTAATAATTGAGCTATTCTATCTCCAGGTGAAATAGGAAAAATTCCTTTTGGGGACTCTACCATGATTTTAACAACTCCAGACCTGGCTGGGTGCGCCGCGCCAAACCCCGACCAGCAGGAAAAGACACGGCACCAGGATCCTTCCGTGGCAATTGACCAGGTCCTTTATTGAAGATCGTTGCAGCAGTCGCTCCCAGCCCGTGCAGCCAGCTTTAAACCCCAGGTTCACCACTCAGCTACTGCCACGTGGACCTCTACCATAGGGCCACGCAAACGGAAGCAAGCGAGTCAGCTCCGCACAAACCATATTTGGAATTGTTTGTCGGAGGAGCGCTCGCCGTCGGGGTGGCGGAAGGCGGAAGCCAGCGCCATCTTTAAGGCGCGGCACTCACGCAGCTCCCAACAGCTGGGGGCATGCATTCCTGAGACTACAAGTCCAGAGGCATCCCCTGAGCGGAGAGCAGAGGAGGTTACAAAGGCAAAAACTACTGATTGGGCACTGATGCTGATGCAGATACATCATTGGCTGTCTCTGTTTGATCAGGGAGGAAACAGAAACCGTCATGGTTGCGGAAGTGGAACAATGGCAGGTGACTTATGTGTGGTTCCTGTAACTACTAGTCATGTCTGAGGGTCAGGCTGACCTTAATTTTAGCCTGAAGTCGGATCAAGATTTAGCAAACATGTTTTTCTCATTTTGCTGTAACAGGGACCCTGAGCTTATTTTCATTTGTTCTTTAAAGTGAATCCTTTATCACAGTGACTCTCTTTCACACCTGAGCAACAGAGGACCCCCCCCACCCCCCCCACCCCCGCCCACCATGCTTGTCTGCTGCACACGACTTCTCTCTGCTCTTGCTTTGGATTGGCATGGAGGCCACTCTTTAGGACCTGACGCCCCTTCAGAGTTCAGTGAGTAATCCATTTAACCACAGACCAGCCCCTGACCACACAGAGCTCAAGGCCAGCCCACCCAGGCTCTGATTTTCTCCATCTGAAGCGAGGAAACTTGGAACAGAGAGTTTAAGAAATCTGCCTGTAGATACACAATTAGCTGTCAGCTTGGGCATCAGGATGTAAAGTCTGGTGTAAGTTGGTGACAGATTACAGATCTAAGGAAGGTGTCCACTGCTTCCTAGCCAGACCAAAGAAACAGATAACGCATGGGAATAGGTTTGGGGGGGCAAGGGGGAGTTGTTGAGGTCACAGAAAGGATGGAGTTATAAGTTTTTTCACCTTGGGGACCAGTGGGGAGACTGAGGCTGGCTGGCACCTTTTTAGCAGATGTCTGGAGATTACAACTTCCAATTGTAGGCACCCACAGAAATTTAAACCAGTAGAACAGTGTGAATTTTCTCAGTAGACAATTATTTATAATTAGCATTCCGGGGCTGTGAGATTATTATTATTATTATTATTTGTTGTTGTTTTATTTCTTGAGACAGGGTTTCTCTGTTACCACATGGCTGTCCTGTCCTGGCACTCACTTTGTAGACCAGGCTGGCCTCGAACTCATGGGGATCCACCTGCCTCTGCTTCCCAAAAGCTGGGATTATAGGCATGTACCACCAGTGAGGTAATTTTTGATTAATTTGTAATAAGTTGTAACACCATCTAAAAATTGTTTTTAAAGTTGTACATCAATTATAGCCTAGCATTGGTGAAGGGAGACATTTAACCTTTCAGAGACTGCTGTTTGTGACCAGACATAAAGGAAGGATGGGTGCACATGTGGGTGTGGAGAGCGCTCCAGAACTCTTCCTAACCATTTGGTCAGGGTGACATTTACCAATCCCAGGACAGTGAGAATGTGCAAGCCCTGACCTGTCCCTCTGCCTGTCAGACTGTCTGAGGTGTGAGGTCCCCTAAGGGCCTGCTTAGTGATGCTGGTGTTGCACAAATCCAGGTACTTGGAAGGACTGGTCTTTTTAGCAGGGCACACAAGCCTGTGCCTGCCTGAGCTCTGTTGATTGCAGCAGTGGTAGCCAGACAGGCAACCTGTCAAGTCCCAGTATTTGCTATCTGGACAGGCAAAGGACCAGTGAATGATAGTATAGATCAGTGCAGGGCAGGCCATTGGCCCACCAGAAGCTTTTGAATCCAAGCTCCATCATGGCAAGCATTGAGAGATTTCATTGGGACTGTGACCTTTTGGTTACTTGGGTTCTAAAATAAATGCTGGCTGGTGAGCAAGTGTGGCTCTGGGCAGGTCACCTGCTGTGTTATTAATGAGAGTTCAATTATAGCTACCTGGCTTAGTAGGGCTCCCAGCATGCTCACTTTATCCTGCTGGGCCCCAGGGAGGGCCTTCCTCTGCCACAGTCAGTCACCTTCATACCACAGTGTACTAAACAAGCCCAGAATAAGGAGGGACCCTGTGTGCTCAGGCCTCTTGGCAGGGACAGAGTTGGGGGCCCCCTCTCTCCTTCTCACGTGGTCTCCCAATTCTGAAGGGCTGCAGGATAGGTATTCAGATTCCTGTTTCTGCAGAGTCTGAACTGTAACAGGCCACAGTTAAAGGCCAGCAAGTAGGGAGGGAGGCTGTGTGGGAATCTGCACACAAAGCCAGGTGAGTACATACAGACTCAAGGAAGGGTACCATGGCTCACATGGGCCTCCTGCTCACCCACTAGGAGTCACCTTTGATCCAGTGTTTGGTGTGGTCCAGGCCAACCTTGTTCTGTGGGGGCTTCTGCCCCAGCACCCAGCACCCAACTCAACTAGTAGCCTCTTTAACCAAAATAACCGGAAGTAGGGAGATGACAGGTGGGCAGCCCTTTCTACTCTGAACTTTTATTCCAGTTGTTTATTGGGTAGGCGTGGGAGAGGGGAGCTGTACGGATGAGCAAAAAAGCTCCATAGGACAGTGTCTCACTGTGAAACCTGAGTACCTTCACCGGTGACACCCACAGACCCCCTCTCAGGGCTGCATTGAGGGTCTCCATTAAATGCTGGCTGTTGTCAAAATCACTAGTGTCCACTACCATCCAGACCCCCTGGGTTGGAAGGCTGGGCTCTCCCTTAGGCAGGGAGTTCCCTGGGTTGGGTAGGGAGGGTGTGTGTGTGGGGGAGGGGGTTGGGACACTTCTTTATCTGCCCCTGTTGTCTTTGGTATTGCCCTCTCTTTGCTTCTAGGACCCCAGTTTCCTTGACTCCTCCGCAGGAGGCAGCAGAGGTTAGCTCAGCCTTAGGGATGGTAGAGGCACAGAAGGGAACCGGGAGGGTCTCCAGGCGACCAGGGCATCAGTGGTGTCTGAGTGCTTCCGCTCACAGCCAGCTCCTGTGTTACCACCTGTCTTCCCATGTCTTCCTCACTTAAGACACATTATTTTAAGATATCTTTTAGAATCACACAAACAATTCATGTTTGAGACACGTTATAGACTCTATTTGGGATGCTGTGCCTCTCTTCATGCCCATGTGGACCCCTAAGACCTCAAAGTGGGACAGTCTTTGAAGAAAGAGCCTTTTCAGCAGTAATTAAGTTAAAATGAGGTCACTAGGGTGGCCCTGATCCAACTGACTGGTTGTCCTTATTATTCTGTCTAAGGGAAACTCCAATTCCTCACACCTCAGAAGGCAATCCAAATATCCAGAAATGAGCTCAACCTGGACTATAGGAGGATTTCTGGTGGTTAGATATAAGCCATCACTCCTTAGGAACTTGTGAAGACTGTTCCCATCTGTAGAAGTAGTTATTTCCCCTACTTCTGGCAAAAGGGACATCCGGCTACATGGGCCACATGTAACACCTGTCAACATACCAAAGCTTATGCTGGCATTACACAGAACCTGTTACAAATCTCAAAATTCATGCTAGGCCCCAGCCCTAACCCTAACCCTAACCCTAACCCTAAGCCCTAACCCTAACCCTAACCCTAACCCTAACCCTGCGTTCTAGGGCTTGACCCAGGCATTCAGTTCAGGTATTCAGCAGAGCACCCCCCATGAGAACAAGGAACTAAAAGTCTGTCTCAGGAAACAGAGTGACCCAGCCCAGATAGCCGTAATCAACTCAGATAGGACATAATAGTCGAACCTGAGATTAAAATACCAGAAGTTCCAAACAGAATAACTGCAACCAACACCCAGTTGTAAAAGCCCCCTAACCAGCTGACCTTAAGGCAACCCCATGACTATTGTGAGCAACCTTATGACTCTAAGTATGACCTTTAAAGTGACCAATCATATATTGCCCCAGTTGCTATGGTGATTTTATGGTCTTAGCCTTTAAAAGAGATATGAGATTGTTAATTCCTGCTACTCCCTTGCTCCCGAGGCAGGGAGGCAGCCCGCCTGTACAGACGAAATAAATCCTCTTGCTTTTTGCATCAACTGGATTGGAGTCTGGGTTCTTGGGGCCCCCCTTCCCGAGGACAGTACCCTGAGTCTGGGGTCTATCATATTCACCTCTGAATTTTAAGAGTCTGCCTCTCCAGCCATTTTTTTCTCTCCACCTATTCTCTCTTGTACTTGTGTAAGCATCTCCTCTGAATGGCCACAAGGAAAGGGACACTTCTCCTTTGTGATCTGGGACATTTTTCTCTGAAAAGTCTCCTGGTCCCTTGGGGATGCCTCAGATTGAAATTCTTGTCACCACGGCACTTTTCTCCTTCAGCAGCCGTTCTCAGCTCATCTTGACCTGCCTCTCTTGCCCCCACCCTGACCCTGCTCCTGGCTGCCTCCTCACTAGCTCTGTCTCTCTGCTCCATCCTGAAGCCTTGTTTCTAACCACAGTTCACCACTTGTCTCTCCTCATCCACCCCCAGAAGCTGTCTAAGTCCTGCAGGTAGGTACATCAGGTACTTCTCCATGCCTGCCTGGGCATCCAAGATATTGGAATTCTCCCTCTGGCAGGGTCCCTATTTGTGACCCTTTTCCCTAAGCCTCTTCTACTTCCTCTAAAGAATGCCTTCTTTCCTGCTTGTTCCTGTTTCTAACTTCAGAATAGTCCTCATCTGCTTCTCTAGTCACTTTTCCTCCGTGGCCTCAGAGGTTTCATTAAGCCTTCTGTCTAACTGCAAACATCTTGGTCTCGGTACAGCTCAGTGGCCAATGGTTCCAAACTATCACAGGTTGTAACAATGTCTGCACAAGCAAAGGATCCCTAAATCTCTTATCTTTAAACTTTCTTGTTCTTCACTCTCAAAAATCTGTTATCTCTGCACTTTCTTTAAGCTACCCTTTCTAGTCTTTTCTTTCGATTTCTAAAGTTCAGGTTTATAGAAATTCAAATGTCCTCTGGGTATGGGTAGTATTTAAATACTGTCATACGCTGCTCTGCTTTATAAAGCTGGCTTTGGAGCTGGCTGGGATATATGGCTCTCCTTCTCTAGGCCCAAGTATGCTTGTTTAAAAATTTTTCCAAAATGTCTTCAACCCACCCCCATGAGCCTTGTTTAGTTGATTCTCTGGTTCTGCTCTCCCAGGGTCCTCAGCCCCTAAGTTCTCCATTGTTATTCCTCCCATTCCCTGAGCTCCAATATTTAACTCTTTCAATACTCCCCTCTCTTTGATCTCTAAAAGTTTTGCTAAAGTATAAATTTATTTCAAGATTTTACAAGAATATTGTGCAAACTTTCTGTATCTCATGATTTGTAAATTTACTTGGTTTAGTTCTAAAAGTTTTGGAAAAATTTGCAACAAAAAAGTTAGCTTAAAACTTGTAGCAAAAAGGATTGACAGTTAAAAGATCAACAGAGTGCTGAGGTTGGAGAGATGGCTCAGTGGTTAAGAGCACTGGCTGCTCTTCCAGAGGTCATGAGTTCAATTCCCAGCAACCACATGGTGGTTTACAGTCATCTGTAATGACATCTGGTGCCCTCTTCTGGCCTGCAGGTGTGCAGGCAGAACATTGTATACAGAATAAATAAATCTCAAAAAAAAAAAAAAAATCTACAGAGTGCTTATTTATAGGTTACTCTTGCTTAGGAAAATAAATGTTTCTTCTTTTTTTTTCTTTATTTATTATGTATACAGTGTTTTGTTTGCATGTATGCCTTCATGCCAGATGAGGGCACCAGATTTCATTACAGAAGGTTGTGAGCCACCATGTGGTTGCTGGAAAGTGTTCTGGAAGAACTGTCAGTGCTCTAAACCCCTGAGCCATCTCTCCAGCCCCAACAGATGTTTCTCAAAAAGAAAAAGAATGTGTGCCTGATGGGTTCCTTTTGGAGTAAATAGCAATCATGTGGCTTTCTGCCATATTGGCTGATGATTTCATCAGGATGGAAGCAACCATGTGGCTGGCAGCCACCTTTGCTAAGATTAAAGAGAGGATATGCCATGTGACTTCACCGCCATCTTGATTAATGTGACCACATGCTATAAATCAACTGAGGTAACACCTATAAAACTTCTTATTCTTACAGAGTCCTCTGCTTATCATTATATCTCCTTTTCCAGACTAAGGAGAAAACAGCAGGGCCTCCGATGTATTTTAGATTATGATGGGGTTTTGCATGATGATTTTTTTTTGTCCTGAGAGAAAAATAACAGATGAGGATAAAACTATGAACAGGGTTCATGGAAAACAGGATTTAAAAATAACATATGTTTAGTGAATAATGTGTGTTTGATGATTAAAGTTTATAAATTCCTAAGTTATAAAGGTCTATCAAGTCAACAGAAACTGACATAGAGATGTATATTTAACTACTGTGTTCACTATCAGGCTTCTAGAAAATTTTAGATAAGAAACAACAAATGTTTGATAAATAAGGACTACGTGTGTGTGTGTGTGTGTGTGTGTGTGTGTGTGTGTGTGTGTGTGCATAAGAACTCACTCTGTAGATCAGGCTAGCTTTGAACTCACAGAGATTCATGTGTTTCTTCCCCCCTCCACCAAGTGCTAGACTTAAAAGCCACTACTACATAATTCAAAATTTTAAGGCTCAAATTTAACAGGGATAAAACTGTAAAATTTAAATATTTAAAACCGTAATCTTGCTAGGTGATGATGGGGCATGCCTTTAATCCTTAGCACTACAGAGGCAGGGGCAGGAAGATCTCTGAGTCTGAGGCTAGCCTGTTTTACAGTTTGAGTTCCATGATAGCCAAGGCTACACAGAGAAACCCTGTATTGAAAAACAAAAAAGAAAACAACCTCCCCCAACTCTACAAAAACAAAAGACCAAAAAAACCCATTAGATTCCACCCCTAAAGCAGCCACCAAGGTCTATGCCCTTATTTGGCCACTTCCTCCTCCTGAGGCTGACTACCAAGGTCCAGCTATCAAAGTACTCAAGTCCAGCAATCAAAAGCTCCCTTCTGACTACCCTAATTAAAATGCCCAATCAAAATTAACCAACTCATTCTAACGTGGGGTTTCCCCTTTTACCTTTATAAACCACCATTTGCCTATGGGTCACATCTGTCCCCTCTCTGTCCAGAGGCAGTCTAGAGGCAGTCCTAACCCTAACCCTATCTCTGGGGCAAATATTCCTCCCCTTCTCCTTGTTCCTTCCCCTTCTTTCTCATCCTCTATCTCCTGTCTTGGTCTTTTATTCCCAGCCCTTTGTTCCTCTGAAGCAAATAAATCTCCTTTGTGCTGAGAACTTGGTCTTGGGGCATCTAATGCTGATACTGTTCCTTTTCCAGACAGACACACAAGAACAATAATCTTAAAAACTTGTAAACTGTTAAAGATAATTAGGACACACAAATTAGTAGTTACTTTAAAAATGATCAAAATCTTTAATGTGCTCATTACTATGCTTGTAGTTATGCTAAGGACAGATGTAATTCAGTTAGAGACACAGGCTTTAGCCTTCTGTACATGTTGTCAAGGCTAAGCCTGAAGCAAGTAATTAAAAATAAGTAAAATCTGTTTAAGGTCAGGTATACTTAATAGATTAGATGGTGGCCCTCAAGCCCCTCAGAGAGGTCTGCTGAATATCTAAGGTGTTTAGTGCATTTCAAGGTGTTTAATGAAAGTCTTCCCCTCATAACAAAAATACCAGCTCTGGTGGCAGCAGCTGAGGCTATCTCCAAAGAAGATCAGCAGCAGCAGCCTTCCCCTGGAGCTTATCAAGTGTGGTAATGCTGACCTCTGGGCCACGAACTTCACCATGCCTTGCCCCATGCCAGGATCCTGCTCAAACTAAGGATATTGTTGGGTTGACTGCCCTACTATGACTCACCACAGTAGGTCAGTTTCCCCAAATTCCTCCTGCACAGGAAAATCTCTTAGACCTTCTGTGTCTGACAGCATAAGGCTGATGTTGTCCTGTGTGCCAGGTGAAGGCTGATGACCTCTGCCCCCTACAAGGCCACTGAGATCACTATGGAGAGGACACCAGGCTGGCTGACCAGGTAGTGAGTAAGTCTGTCATTTTAATTTGTACAGAGGTGATTTGGACTGTACGTCTGGCTCAAATATATCCCTCTCCTATCTCCGTGAGGGTGCTGATGGTGAGCTATGATGATGAATGCCTTATCAGTCCAGCAACTGCAAGCTTCTCCCACCAAGGCTGCAGAGGCCTCTGCAGTCCAGCTCATATGTAAGTATACTTTATCTAGAGCCTACTAGCTTTCCTGATGATGAGAAAGGCGGACTCATGGACAAGTTTACTCTGCTGAAGGCTTCACATTGAAAAAGATAAACACACAGAACAGGTTTCAATGTAAAAACAAACTCAAGCTATTACTAACTAAAAACTTACTTCTTACTATTTCTGTAAAAGAATTTGCCTTTCAATGGTTACTCTCAGAAATCAATCACTTATGCTTCATGGCAAATGATTGAATAAAAGAATGGCTTTGGAGACATTGGGAATGTGGACAAGCTGAGGAGAGACTGGGGGGTATCAGCCCTGTTCGGTTTGGTCTTTGGCTTCAGGGCCTATGACTTGGTTTGTTTGCCCACATATACACATGGCAACAGTGACCCTACAAAGCAGAACATGAACAAGAAAAGAAATGTGGTCCAGGTTTGCACCATGCAGAGATGTCCATGAAGCATCTATCTGCAACTTGTTATGTCTATCCAGACAGAGAATGCAGAATCAATGGAACCTCCTGGGACTATGTAGGGGTGATGTGCTATAGTTTCAGGCCAGGGAGGGCTCTGAGCTAGGACTTGGTGGGAAGTAAAGCCCAGAGCACTAAAAGGGATGATGACAGGAGCACCACTTTACTGTGGACAGAAGGATGGGAGGGTTAGGCAGGCGGTACCTTAGGAGAAGGGCGGGATGGCAAAGCCTACACATAGAGGTGGTTTGTAGATGACAGATAGGGAACAGAGTTTCAGGGAAAGCTCAGAAGATGTGTGAACCTGATTGCTCATCTTAGAAGCCTGTGAGATACTAAGTCAATGGCTATTGTCCCCTTTAGATGAGACCAGAAACGGAGATGTAGGATGGTCCAGACTGCTAGCTGGTGCTGTGATCCTTGTCACCAGCAGAGTTCCCTAAGTGACCAATAGACAGGGCTTCCTCACATAGAATAACCTCCCTCCCACAAGTTTTGACTTCAGCAGTATGTGAGTCAGAAAAAAAAAAAAAAAAAGGGAACATAAACAGATTAATTTTGCAACTTTGCAGTGCTGCCCTACACTTGGAGTTGAGATTTAGCGTGATAACAGGAGGAAATAATCAGACGTGGAGAAAAGGAAAGAAAATCCCAGTATTCCTCCTTAGCTGGGAAGTGTGTGTCTGAGAAGGCCTGCAGGATTCCATGTATGGCAGGCAAATTCTCTACTATGTTGAGCTACATCCGCAGCCCTAAAAGCAGCAACTTATTTATTTTTTTAAGACAAGGTCTTTCCATGTATCCCTGGCTGGCCTCAAACTTGCTATGTAGTCCAGGTTGGCCTGAAACTCACAGAGATCCAGCTGCCTCATGCCTCCTAAGTGCTGGGATCTAAGGCATGTGCCACCACTCTTCAGATGTTTGTTCTTGTGACCAGTTTATGTTCTCCAGGCTTGCTTAGAAAAGCTGTGATCCATCTACACAATGGAGCACTACTGAGCAGTAAGAAAAAATGATATCCTAAAATTTGCAGGCAAATGGATTTGGAGAATATCCTCCTGAGCGAGGTATCACAAACTCAGAATAAACAGGGGATGTACTCACTCATTAGTGGACTCTAAACAAACAAACAAGAAAAAAGCCAAGCATGCCCAAGCTGCAAATCACAACCACTGAACAGCTTGGGATCAGAAACACCCTGGACTGACTCCTTGGATCCCACTCCCCCTAGAGGAACACCTACCTGACTCACTCTTGATGTTGGAGGGAGAAAACTGGATCTGCCAGGAGTGGATGCTGAACTGAGCCATATTGGGACCTTGGGACCTCCTGCCTATGCTGGGGAGGAGATGGGGAGATGTGGAGAAGAGAGAGTGACCTGAGGGGGTGGGAGGGGGAAGGGACCTTGAATAAAGATATACACGGATAGAAAATGTGACTTTATTCATAATAAATAAATAAATAAATAAATAAATAAAAGAACTCCCTGTCCTACACAGGACCTACTTTAGCCAGCTGAGCTGCTGGTCTCCAGGTGGCACCATTTGCCCAGCTGTAGATAAACTTTTCAACTCCAGATATGTGCAAAATACTACAAAAAAACTTTTGCTTGAGGGCATGCCCCTGTTCAGGTGTGGATTAAGCCGGGAGGGAGAGTCTCTTATCAAGGCTGGTGTTTCCTAGAGGGACAGATGCCTTCCCAGGAAATCTGGCAGGAGCTCCTGCCTCCTTGGCTGACTTTAGGCGCCTGTAGAGCCTGCATTTGTACAGGCCACCGCCTCCCCCAGCTACATGTGCTTTTCCCAGTTCTGGGGATTGAATTCAGGACCCAAGCATTCTAGGCAGATAGTCTCCTATTATGCTAACAGTTGCTTTTTTCTCTTCCTTTTATCCTCCTCCTCTTCCTCTTTTTTCCTAGTTCTGAGAAAGGGTCTCATTATGTAGTCCTGGCTGGCCTGGAACTTGCTCTGTAGACCAGGCTGGCTTTGAACTCACAGAAATCCACTTGCCTCTGCCTCCACAGTACTGGGATCCACACTGGTTTCTCGGCTCCATTCCTGAGCTAAGGGAGTTGTAGTGGTTAGTTTTAGCTGTTAACATGATACAACCTAGAATCCCCTGGGAAGAGAGTCTCCATGAGGGACTGTTGTTGGTGTGAACAAAGATTCTTTTGGCTCTTTGTTCTTTTGGGACCTGCCACCAAGCTCCAGAATAAATCACACATGAAAGCATATTATTTCTTATGAATTCCCGGCCTTAGTTTGGCTTTTCTTTTTCTATTTTTCTTTGCTTTCTTTCTTTTTTTTTTGGGGGGGGGTTCAAGACAAGATTTCTCTGTGTAGCTTTGGAATCTGTCCAGAAACTCACTCTGCAGACCAGGCTAGCCTCAAACTCACGGAGATCCACCTGCCTCTGCCTCCAGAGTGCTGGGATTAAAGGCATTCACTGTCATTACCTGACTCTAAACAGCTTTTCTTAAATTATCTTCTCTCTACCTTTTGCCTCTGAGCATTTTTCCTTTTCTTACTTCTGTATGTCTTACCTTCATTTTTACTCTGTGGCTGAGTGGCTGTGTGGCTGTGTGGCT
>PVIH01030810.1:0-11677 GCA_004025045.1 Sigmodon hispidus | reverse complement strand
CCCAGATGTAAGGAGAACTTACGGTCAGCAGGTGTCGTAGTGCAGCAGCAATGGTGCTTGAACCGGGGTGGTGAGTAAGCCTCCGCAAATCCTACCAGGCGTGCACTCTCAGAACTGAGTCTCAGTAGCTCTTCCGCACGCAGATTCCCTCCTGGCTGCTGTGCCGAACACGGTGTAGGTGGGCGCCGAATCCGGCGGGAGTCCACTGCGCGCGGGCGCGGAATTCAGGGGGTTCGGGGGAATTTGCCCCGCGTTGGGCCGCCAAATATCGCGGAATAAACCCGTCACCAATTGATATGTTTCAACTAAGATTTATTTTGTTATAAAAGAGAGTTTAGCAACGCGCCGAATCCGCTGCCGTACGTAGCTGCCGCGCGATCGAGCCGGAAGAACCGCCCCCTGCTTCCGCCGCCGCAGCCGCCGCCGCCGCGCGCTGCCGTGCGCGTGTGTGCTGTAAACAACGCCTCCCGAATACCCGCTACAAGAACCCAAATGACAAACACAGTATGTATTCACTCATTAGTGGATGATAGATTCAAAGCAAAATATAATCAGTCTACAATCCATATTCCCAGAAAAGTGAGGTAAAAAGAAGAAACCTGAAAAAGAAAGGCATGGAGCACCCAAGAAAAGAAATATCTCCTAGGGGGACTAGGAGGGGTTAAAAAAGGTTAGAATTGGGTCCAGAAATATGAGGAATCTAGTCTTACTTTATTTAGAGCTGCTCCAGCCTGTAAGCAAAGTTTTCAGTGATCATAGAGAAGTTCCAGCAATACACAGGGCCTTAGCTGATTTGTTTTATTGTTGGTGGCTTATAAGTGGAAAGAAAAACAGAAAAGAATCTACCTTGAAATAGTCAAAAGAGGGAAGATAGATTGTATGAGCATGGAGGGGTCAAGATCACGAGTGGAAAATCTACAGGGACAGCCAAACCAAGATAGTAAAAACTCAGGAACTTTAAACTGACATCTGTGGAAACTGCATGGAACCAAACTCAGCCCTCTGCATACTGGAGGTAATTGTGTGGCTGGGTTTGTTAATGTGGCCCCTAGCAGTGTCATCATGATCTATCATTGGTGTAGGTGTAGGTGCAGGTGCTGACTTATTGGAGCCCATTACATACAGAGTGTTGTTATGGAGCATTGTTTCAGACTACTCCCTGTGAAAGAAGGTAAGAGGCACAAAGTGAATATAGACACCATTTCTTACTGTCAAAGGGAAATTGGGAAGAGTATATAGGTTTTCGCATATGTGCCATAAACAAGTATGTGGGTTTGCAGTTTGTTTTAATTGGGGCTGCCTACTTCTGAAGTCTGTCATTTTGACTTTGTGACTTCACATCCTATCCCAAAGGGGTGGCCATATAAAGACTTCTCTAAAAATTACTCAGTTTTCCCAGATAAATATTACATTCAAAATTTTTCAGAACTTCCTTGAAGACTGCCATCAGGTTGGTTCCATGTATCTGAACACCAAGTATATTGTGTGTGTGTGTGTTTGTGTGTGTGTGTGCGCGCACACATGTGTAAATGTCATTAAACCATTTGGGTGATAAATGATCTTGGGCAAAGAAAAATAAAATTATAATTGAGAACAAGTAATTACACTGAAATAAAGTGATTTGGGTAGCAGAAAATGAGTGTATATTTTACTTACTTTCCATTGTTATAAAATGTCATGACCAATAACATCACTTACATAAAAACTAGTACATTGAAGAAATGCTTCCAGAGGAGCATGCATAAAGAAGGGGTGGTTTGGCATCTTGTCCCCAAAACAGAAAATAAAGGAAATACAGTTTTATGCACATAGGATCCAAAGGGGGTTGTAAAAGTAGGATATAATTTCTTACAACTTGAACCTGTTGGCATAATCCCTCCAATGAGTCTCAAATCATTTATATATTCTGTAACACACAAATAGAAGACCACCATGTAGGGACCAAGTGTTTATATGCTATGGCATTTCTCAATCATTAGATTTTTCTTGTCTCCCATAGACTCATAATCATTTTACGATACAAAATTTATTCATATAAGTTTACAAGTATTAACACTATTCAAAAGTCCAATGATATAAAGTTTATTATAAGATGAAAACTTCTTAAAATCATCCACTATAATATCAGATCTCATATTAAATCTTTCAACAGATATTGTAAAATAACACACACTTCAATACTAATCATGAAGAATAGATACATAGTAAAGAAATACAAGGTCAAATCAAGATGAATACTGATCAGGGCAATAATCAAGGAATGCAGCTCCATATCTTGTGTTTATGGGATTTTAAGTCACAGCATACATCTCTAAGTTAGTTCTACTCCATGTATACAGTTGTATTTGGTCAGTATACCAAAATTCTGGAATATTCAACTCTTATGCTCTCCTTTGAAATTCAGCCAATCTCTACTTTTACAGCTTTAGGAAATGGCTTCCCTCATTCTTTTATTTGTTTGTTTGTTTAGTATAAATAAAGTCTCATTTTTTTAACCATTTACCCAGACCCATGGGACTTCAATACGGGAGACCACCTACGAGAGAGAATGAAGGGAAGGGAGACGCAAAGAATGGCAGCAAGACAAATGGGAGCCTGATCATTCTGTGATTTTATTACGATTCTAAACATGCTTATATAGTAGAATATGGGGAGGAGGCAATCTTCAAATACCTGTAGGAAGCTGGCCAGGGGAAGCTGGATATTGGCAAGGTAAAAAGGTGACTGGTCTTGCTTCAGGGGAGAGTTGCTAGGTAACCTAACCGTAGAATGTTCTTGTTAGTCTATTCTTTAGAGCTACCTTTATGGGAGGGCTGCTAAGTAACCTAGCCACAGAATGTTCCTGTTATTCTATTCTTTAGAGTTACCTCTCTCTTACTGTTAAGCAAACCAGAACATGTATTTTACTTCAGGAGAATATCCATTCTACCTGGGAGAACATCTATTTTACTTGGGAGAATATCTATTCTACTTGGGAGAACACCGTGCTGGCTCAGTGGATGGTTTCTCAGTAAGTTCCCATGGTAACCTTTAGCTGGAGGCCTCGAGGCTCAAGCCAGGATCTTGGTCCCTGACATCCATGTATCCCCTTATTCAAACTCCTTTCCCCCTCCTGTCCTTCCCAGTCACTCTCTCTTCTCCCCATCTCTTTATCTCCTTCCCAGCAAGGGCAGGAGGTTCTAAGGTACCAAGGTGGCTGAGTTAAGCATCCACTCCAGGTAGATATGCTTTCCTCACCCCAAAATCAGGTAGGTCTGCCTGGAATGGATGTTGAACTAAGCCACCTTGGAACCTTGGGAACTCCTGCCCTTTCTGGGGAGGAGATAGACTGATGGAGAGAAGAGTGACTGACTGGGAGAGGCAGGAGGTGGGAGGGAGCCTGAACAAGGGGAAACATGGATAAAATATGACTTTTTTCATAAGAAAAAAACAAAAAGCAAACAAACAAAAAGAATAAATCAATTCTAATCTTAAAATGGAAATAGGAGCAGAAAACTGGAAACTGAAGGGGTTATAAAAATGAAAATTTTGGTAATCAAAGTGGACCTACCAAGTCCAGCTTCACCAAAAGAACACAATACATAGAACAAAAAATTTCATGCTTTAAATGTATGTAAGAAGAAGTGGATATGTACATAAATGTAAACATTAAACATAAAACTTTTTGAATCATGTAATCCAAGATGTTGCCAACACTATAATAATGCAAATGCTTAATAAGAAAACACCCATTTAATTTAAGAATCACTGTAAAAAGGGAATTGAAAATCTTAGACATTTTTTTTTAAATCTTATATATTTAGGATAGTTTATAGAATGTGGCATTGTCTATCAAACACCATGTTTATTTTTAAAAGTCCTCTATGCATTCTATTTTAAAATGAAAATGCAACATCACTCTAAATTATTGTATACTATCTGCATATCTTAGATCCATTTCAGAAAAATTCCACACTGTATATAGAAAAAAAATACAAAACCTAGAATAATAAGAATAGAAGTATCTCAGCTCAAAGGCCAGAAAATATTTTCAAAAAATTCATAGTCAAAAATTGTCTTTACTTTAAAAAAGACACAAGGAAACACAGCCCAAAGAATCAACTAAGCAGGGCTTATAGGACTCATAAAAATTGAAACAGTAATCAAAAGCCTACAGAGCTCGATACCAGATCTTTTGAATGTATGACAGTATTGTGTACCTTGGTGTTTTGTGACTCCTAATACTGGGAGTATAGGATTGTCTCTGACCCTTTGCCTGCTTCTGGAACCTTTTCTCTCTTACTAATTTGCCTCATCCATCCTTGCTATGAAGGTTTGTGCCTAGTCATTTTATAATGTGACTTATTGTAGTCTTATTGTAACAAGTAATTGTAGTCATAATGTAACAAGTCTAAAACTCAGCAGAGCAAAGAAGAAACTATGTAGCTCTGTCTCAGACAGGTGGTACCTCATTCTTAAGAGGTTAGATAGCACTATCCCTAAGAATTTCACATGTCACTTCTTTGCTACTTTTCCCTGTATGCAGATCTACATTAAAGGTGTCACATAAGTTGAATATCTCGATATTCTCTTATCCCAAAATACAACATTGACTTTATCTTTAGAGTTTATTCAATGAACTCTCACAGTATCTTTACTCAGTATTTGGTTCTGCCAAACATGCATGGGCAGAACCGTGTTTAACTAAAACCATGGATAAAAGAATTTAATGACTTACAAATGTTGCCTCTATTTTGTTTCCAGAACCAATATACCATGGGTTGTCCTTCAAATTTGCTATCTGAGATGTGATGGACACCTCTACGCTTAGACCAGGGTTACAGCAGGTTCTTTACTAACTTGTTTCTTCAAATTAGTAATCAGGTTGCATATTCCTTCCACAAATTGAAGGCTTAGATAGGTGGAGTCTTACTATTAGGGTACCTTCCCAGGCTTTGAATGCCGAGAAGGGCCTTCTTTGTAGAGAGCTCCTGGTAGCAAAGGCTTTACCAGAACCTGTGGGTGTGTGTGTCATCAGGTGTTTCAGCAGGTCAATGCAACAGATTCTCTGATGGGCAGGCAGCCTGAAATGACAAGACCATAAATTTACTGACTGTAAATGACTAATTGCTCCTGACTATAATTGCTCTCATTATAATGACAGCTTTCCCAAATGACAGCTGTGGGTGATTTCCCAGTATTTATGTTCTTATCTCATAATTATATTCTATTTATTAGGAATATATATCTGTGGATTGTTAGGAAGATTACTGATAATTAAGCTGCAAAATTTTGATATATGAAAATACACTAGAATATGCTTCATAATTAAATCTGCTATTCTATAAGAACTGTAATTCACTTAGAAGTTTGTTCTGTTTTTCCCCAGACTATAATAAAAAATGAAAATTTTCCTCAATCTAAAATTTGCTGCAAACATTTGGTTTATTCATAATTTTAGAGCAATTTAATTAAACATTTATGCGAAGTTCTCATGAAGTTAACCTCCACAAAAAATACACAAGAACATTTTCTCAGATGTTTCTCACAGCTCTCTCAAAGAACCATGATTGTTTTTACAAATGAATCTAACATATGATGCCAGTTCTTCAAACTAGTGGCTTTGGTCCAAATTTTTTAAGACAAATACCTCAGTGAAACTTTTCACTAACTTTCTTGCCTGGTACTGTCTTGTCTTAAGCTAGATCTCTAATGCTTATAGTGTAGAAACCTCACTGATGTTTTCTTTCCTCATCAACCATTAGTCAACACAATTTTTATAAACATGATAGCTAGCAACTCTGATACTCAAATTTTTCATTATAATAGAATGGAACAGATGCAGGGAGGAGAATAATAAAAAAAAAAACTGCACAAGACTATCTCAAGAAAATTACTGAATAAAACCATGGTGGTCTTAAAACTCATAACCACATCATCATGTGGTGGAAAGAGCTGAGTTCTCAGAACCTGTGGCCCAAACCAAATGCCCTAGTTCCAGATCATTACCAGCTTTCTCAAACATATTATTCATTTTAGAGATGGAGCTGCTTTATTCTCAATGCATGAGGCCATTAGGAAAAGATTCCTCAGCCTAGGGTCTAGGCTGTTAGTAGCTTACCTAAAATGTTCCTTCTCCCCTTTTGAGAACCTGTATGAAAGCCTGGCTTGATCAGTTCAGTCCTTAACACAACAGTATTCTAGTTATCAAATAGTTGTCATCTGGTATCATGTTGCCCATTTGGCAAGACTATGCTTTTCTCAAGAATAAAATTGGAATTTTTTGGCACACTAGACCTTAAGATTTGTTGTCACCCTGTAATGCCTTAAAGAGTGTCTTGTTAAGGTCCCCTTCTTTGATATAGCTTTGGGCCTGGTGGCTGGATTTAAATCAAGAGTGGCTCATTCATAATACTTTGGACCAAATGTCTGGACAATCTTGTGTGCATCCTACAATCTAATTTTTAACAGGTCTACTTCGCATATACTAATTTTGGGGATGTTTTTGAGGTAGTTATCCCTCAGCTAAATTTTATTCTATAAGATTTACTTTATCATAAACCTTGGTAAATCATTAATGTCACCAGTTCTACTTTCATACATCACACACACACACACACCTATCTAAGGTGTTATAACACCTTTTATAACATATACAAAATTTACTATAAATTAATCTTACACTCAAAAGTTAAATGCGAACTGCTAAACCTGCTTGTCCTGGGTACACCAAAAGCATGTTGAAGTTGACTACAAATATGTTCCTACACATAGCATCTTAGTCTCAATTCTGTGAGCAGATCCAACTTAGAGAACAACATTATTTAGAGGCCAGTTCCTAAGTACAGGGAGTTTCAAGAATCTCATGGTCCCTAACAGGAGAAAGGTTCTGGTTTTGGGTTCCCATTTAAATTAAGAAAAATCGACCACTCCACCTTCTGAATCTTATCATCTACTTTACCTCATCTGTGGACAGCAGTCTTCCACTCACCATATTGTGGTTTTCCAGCTCAACCATGTTCTCTGCTCAACTTCCTACAGCAGCACACAAAATACCACACAAAAACACTGGTTGCAGCTACAATTTAAAGCCAAGTATGAAGTTTGCAATTGGAAGGACCCTGCACCACTTCTGACTATTGGCATGTTGATTGGAGGTCCTGATTAGCTAGTGAGGCTTGAGTGACAAGAGCAGTTTCCCTGGAGATAAACTTTGCTTAGTTAAACAAAAGTATCATGGTTCCTGACCCTGCCTTACACCCCAGACAAAAGCATTTGCTAGGTCAGTAGTGATACACATTTTAATAAATTTGCCCACAAGCACCAATACCTATCTTCCTGTACCCCAAAGATACTTCCCCTTAGTCCTCCTGGGCCCAATGTGGCTAACTAGCTTGTACAGCTCATTATATTATGTTGAGTATAGTTATTTCCAGTCACATAGGTGAAACAGTGACTAGAATATTAACAACTAAAGAGAGATTTTAAGAAACCAAAAAAGGTTTGTCTTATAACTTTATATACTACAGTCAGATAAACTGAAGGTACTTTTTACTCTATTGTCAAAGGGATATCAGACAATCAAAAAATGCAAAAACTAGTTTATAAACAAGATAATAGGTCTTTTATTCTCCATCAGAAACCTAGATGAAGGCTATATTGCATTAAGAGTTTCATTCATGAAATTCAAAGCAAACTGTTGTCAATTAATAATAGAAAAGAGTCATCTACATGAAAGTTAAATACTAAGCGAATAGAGAAGAAAGGTAGAATGTGCTCATTTGCAGTACTGTTAGCCAGCAAACCTATGCCAGTGTGAGGTTAAAAGAAAACCCAACTGAATTATTCAAGATTCTCTACAGAAACAGAATATGTAGAATAAACCTCTCCTCATTTATGTAACAAGTGGATCATTTATTAAAATGTCTCACAAGCTGTAGTCCAGGTGGTTCTACAATTACTTTCTTTTTTTTCCTTTTTTTATTATTCTAAATAAAGAAGTCACATTTTCGATCCTTGTATATCCTTATTCAAGGTCCCTTCCTCCTCCCACCACATCAGGTCATTCTCTCTTTTCCACATCTCCCCATCCCCCCATTGGCAGGTGATCCCAAGGTCCCAAGGTCCCGATATTGCTTAGTTCAGCCTCCACTCCTGGCAAATCCAGTTTTCTCCCCCAATATCAAGACTACTGAGTCAGGTGTTCTTCTAGAGGGAGTGGGATCCAAGGTGTCAGTCTAAGGTGTTTCCAATCCCAACTTGTACAGTGGTTGTGGTTTACGGCTTGGACATGCTTTGCTTTTTTTCTTTTTCTTTTAGAGACCACTAATGAGTGAGTACATCCCCTGCTTATCTTTCTGAGTTTGTGATATCTCGCTCAGGAGGATATTCTCCAAATCCATCCATTTGCCTGCAAAGTTTAGTATATTATTTTTTTCTTACTACTGAGTAGTACTCCATTGTGTAAAGGTACCATGTTTTTTTTTTACTCCATTCTTCAATTGAGGGGCATATAGGTTGTTTGCAGGTTCTTGCTATTATGAATAATGCTTCTATGAACATAGTTGAGCTAATGCCTTTGGAATGTGACTATGCACCTTTAGGGCATACACTCAGAAGTGGTATTGCTGGATCCTTGGGGAGATTGATTCCCAGTTTTCTGGGAAACCACCATACTGCATTCCATAGTGGCTGAACAAACTTACACTCCCACCAACAATGGAGGAATGTTCCCCTTGCTCTGCATCTTCTCCAGCATAGGCTGTCATCTCTGTCTTTTATCTTAGCCAATCTGACAGGTGTCAGGTGCTATTTCAAAGTTGCTTTGATTTGCATTTGTCTGATGGCTAAAGATGAGTACTTTTTCAGGTGCCTTTCATTCATAATTCTTCTGCTGAGAATTTCCTTTTTAGTTCTGAACTCTATTTTTTGATTGGGTTATTCAAGGTTTTGGGCTCTAGTTTCTTGAGTTCTTTATATATTTTAGAGATCAGTCTTCTATCACTTGTAGGGTAGGAGAAAATCTTTTCCCATTCTGTAGGCTGTTGTTTAGTTTTATTGAAAGTGTCCTTGGCTTTACAGAAGTTTCTCAGCTTCAGGAGATCTCACTTATTGATTGTTGATCTTAGAGTCTGTGCCACTGGTGTTATATTTAGGAAGTGGTCGCCTGTGCCAATTCATAGAAGTGTATTTCCCACTTTCTTTTCTATCAAGTTCAAAGTAGCTGGGTTTATGTTGAGATCTTTGATCTACTTGGATTTGAGTTTTGTTCAGGGTGACTGACTTGGATCTATTTGCATTTTTCTACACACTACCAACCAGCTATGCCAATACCATTTGTTAAATATACTATCTTTTTTCCATTGAATATTTTGGGCCTCTTTTTCAAAGATCAGGTGTTCATAGGTTTTGGGTTAATGTCTGGATCCTCAATTCTGTTCCATTGAGTCACAAGTTTCTTTTTATGCCAGTATCACACTGTTTTTATTACTGTAGCTCTATACTATAACTTGAAGTCAGGGTTGGTGATGTCTCCTGAGGTTATTTTGTTAAGCAAAGTACTCAATTTCATTTGGAATAACAGGAAATCCAGGATTGCCAAAACAATTTTGCTCAACAAAAGATTTCTTTAGATTTCTATGTCACCAATCCCATTTATCAGTATTTTGACTTGTTTCTTTCATTTACGTGAAAATCTATAGTGTACATCAAAAGATTCCATTTTCCAGGGATTTTGATATGGTAGTGAATTTTCCTGTTGAAATTTGTTTGTCAAAAGAAATGAAAGGAAAATATAGAATTGTAGCTCAGAAGTGTCCTATTCTATAAAATGACTCATTTTGGTGAATTTATATATTCTGCAAACATCATTTCTCTCACTCTGTTTTATTTTTTTTTTAAAGCAAGAGTGTTCTTTATTATTTTTCATGTGCTCATGTGAGCCAAATTCAAACACATCATGTGTCCAGTCTGAGGTTCTCAATATCATATGAAATGTGAAAAAATAAAAATATTGAGCAGGATCAATGTAGAATTTGTAAGCCTTATATGTTTTTTAAGCATGGAAAGTTGGGAGCACACCTGATCTGAAGATTCCAAGGAGTCTTTTGGATCAAGTCTTCTGGAACTGTGTGTAGAGACCCTACTTCTTATGACCCAAAATGTTCATTTCAATGACCAGATTTCTCAGAAAGGAATGAGTTTGAGTATTCTTTAGTTTTGACTTAAATCTGGATTTTTACTCCATGAGTCATTATTGTGGGGATCAGAAGCTCTCAAGGGTCATTGAAGCTACATAATACAGGCTTATTCTCCCTTAAAATCTGTAACAATAAATTGTATAAAATGTTATTGATGACTATCTGTTAAGTAGCTTTTTTAGCTATTTTTTGAGCAATTTTTAAAATTTTATTCATAAAATAAAGTCTTTTTTATATGTGTATCCTCTTGCTCCCCTTCCCATCCCCCTCCCAACCCTGCCTGGTCATCCTTCAGCTTCCCTCCTCCCTATCTTCATCCCCTCCCCCAAAAGGGCAAGAAGTCCTAAGGTGGATCAGCTCAGCATCCACTCCAAACAAGTCCTATTTCCTCATCCTAATATCAAGACTGAGTTTGGTGTTCTTCTGGAAATAATGGGCTCCAATGTGCCAGTCCATGAATAGAAACAGAGTTTGTTCCCTGTAGTGGGAAATCTGAAACTATACAAAAAAGCCGCTCCAGAGTGCTGAGCCGGGCGGAATCGGGGAGGAAATGATGAATGAGTACCGCGCCGGAAGACAGAAGCGTCGCGTCGCTGGACAAGTGACGTGGAAGGGGACTGGCCGGCAGGGACTGATCTCACTCTGCTGGGCAGATGGTTCCTCGGATCGCTCCTGCTGTGCAAGGTTAGGATTGCTCCGGTTATCCATGGTTGGGACTGCTCCTGCTTTCTGCTGCGTGGATCTACAGACTGCTCCTGCTTTCTCCAGTGTGGATCGTTCCTGCTCTCCACTTCTCCATCCTTCTCCTGCTTTTTCTCCTTCTCCCCTGGAACAATCCCTGCTATCCCTGTTATGTAAGTACCTTTTAAATAAAATTCTTTAGTTAACATATATTTCTTGGTGGGTTAGTACGCGATAATTGGCGGCCCAACGTGGTGCTGACTCCACGGAACCCGGCTGGGTTCCTCAGCCTTGGTTTCGGGACTTGCTCCCAGCCACAGGCGGATCTGCACTTGTAAACAAAGGCTGCATGAGGAATCCCTTCAGGCACCTTTACTGCCACTGCTGATCGCAATTGCGACATATGCTGGCCGTAAGTCCTCATTACATCTGAGTAAGGTAATTTTTTTTTTCAAAATGTCTGACCAAATAAATGTTCAGAATTTTACCCATTTTTTCACAATGGTTATAGAGGATTATTTTCGGGATTATGCACTTGGAGGCTATCTCAACCCAGGAGTTATTTTGCTTTTTTGTGTGATAATATATTTCATACCTACCTATTTTAAAGGATCCCAGTGTAGAGATGAATACATTCCCCATAGGGGGTATGAGGCTAAGATGTGTGACATGGATGAACATATTAAGACAATTAAGAAGCTCATTGCCTCCATAGAGGAGAGGTCTACATTGATTAGAGAGGAATATAGAGCTTATATTGATGAAAAATTTAGGAAACTGGATCAGAAAGTACTAGAACGTGTAGATGTGGGGAATGA
>PVIH01030809.1:0-11678 GCA_004025045.1 Sigmodon hispidus | reverse complement strand
CTGACCCTTTGGATCCCACTCCACCTAGAGGAACACCTGACTCACTCTTGAGGGAGGGGGGAAAGAACTGGATTTGGCCAGAAGTGGAGACTGATCTAAGCATTACTGGGTCAGTGGGACCATAGGACTGTCTGCTCCCTGCCCAGGGAGGGGATGGGGAGTTGCAGAGGAAAAAAATGACCAGATGTGTTGGGAGGGGAAAGAGACCTTGAATAAGGATATACAGGGATGGAAAAAAAAATTCAGAGGGAAAGATGAACACAAAGTAAATATAGGTGTAGCAATCTTATTTGTATTTCTTCCCTTGATAAGCCATGCTTATCATTCTTATCCTCTGTATAGTTATTGTTAACTCTTCCACATTTTAAATTCTTTTTACTGTGTTCTTTTTTGATAAATACAAAATAAAGAAGGAAGAAAAATAAAAAAAGAAAGCATATGCACTCAATCTAAAAAATGAGAAATTAGGGAATATGCATACTCATTTGTAAATGTGAAGAATTTATATGTATAACAACATCACAGATGCTAAAAGTACATTTAATAAAAAAGGAGGTCATGAAACTGAGAGGATTCTGTACAGTAAGGGCCACTATTACATGGGCACAATGCAGCCCTGGAATGGAAAAAGATTTTTGCCAACTACATATCTAATAGAAAAATAATCCTGAAACTATATATAAAAAACTCAAAAAATTATAAATTAGGAAAATAGATAACTCAATAAAAATGGTGTACAAATATAAACAGAGAAGACTCAAAAGAGGAAACAAAAATGATTTAAAAACTCTTAATGGCTTTGCAGAAGCTTCTTAGCTTCAGGAGATCCCACTTATTGATTGTTGGTCTTAGTGTCTATGCCACTGGTGTTGTATTTAAGAAGTGGTGGCCTGTGCCAATTTGTACAAGTGTATTTCCCACTTACTTTTCTATCAAGTTTAATGTTGAGGTTTATGTTGAGGTCTTTGATCCACTTGGATATGAGTTTTGTGCAGGTTGACAGGCTCAGATCTACTTGCATTTTTCTACACACTTCCATCCAGCTATGCCAACACCATTTGTTAAATATACTATCTTTTTTTCATTGGATGTTTTGGGTCTCTTTGTCAAAGGTCAAGTGTTCATACGATTTTGGGTTGATGTCTGGATCCTCAATTCAAATCCATTAATCCACAAGTCTGTTTTTATGCCAGTACCAGGCTGTTTTTATTACTGTAGCTCTATAGTATATCTTGGAGTCAGGAATGGTGATGCCTACTGAGATTCATTTGTTGAGCAAAATTGTTTTGGCAATCCTGAATTTCCTGTTATTCCAAATGAAATTAAGCATAGTTCTTTCAAGGTCCAAAAAATATTATGTTGAGATTTTGATGGGCAGTGCATTGAATCTGTAGATTGCCTTTGGTAGAATTGCCATTTTTACTATGTTGACCCCAACTATCCAGGAACATGGGAGAGCTTTCCATTTTCTGATATCCTCTTCAATTTCTTTCTTCAATGATTTAAAATTTTTGTCAAATAAATATGTTACTTCTTTGGTTATAGTTACTCCAAGGTATTTAATACTATTTTCTGCTATTATAAAGGATAATCTTTCCCTTATTTCTTTTTCAGCTCTTCTATCTTTAGTGTATAGAAGAACTACTGATTTCTTTGAGTTAATCTTGTATCATGCTACATTGCTGAAGGTGTTTATCAGCTGTAGCAGTTCCTTAGAAGATATTTGTGGGTCACTTATGTATACAATCATGCCAATGACACTGTCAATAGGACAAAACAACAGCCTACAGAATGGGAAAAGATTTTCTCCAACCCTACAAGTGATAGAGGACTGATCTCTAAGATATATAAAGAACTCAAGAATCTAGAGCCCAAAACCTTGAATAACCCAATCAAAAAATGGGGTTCAGATCTAAAAAGGGAATTCTCAACAAAAGAATTACAAATGGCTAAAAGGCACGTGAAAAAGTGCTCATCATCTTTAGCCATCATAGAAATGCAAATCAAAACAACTTTGAGATACCATCTGACCCCTGTTAGATTGGCTAAAATAAAAGACACAGAGGACAGCCTATGCTGGAGAGGATGCAAAGCAAGGGGAGCACTCCTCCATTGTTGGTTTTAGTATAGGCTTGGTCAGCCACTTTGGATTGCAGTTTGGCGGTTCTCAGAAAATTGAGAATCAATCTCCCCAAGGACCCAGCAATACCACATCTGGGTGTATACCCTAAAGATGCACAGTCACACTCCAAAGGCATTAACTCAACTATGTTCATAGCAGCGTCATTTGTAATAGCAAGAACCTGGAAACAACCTACATGTCCCTCAACTGAAGAATGGAATTATAAACTGTGGTATATCTACACAATGGAGTACTACTCAGCAGTAAGAAAAAATGATATTCCAAAATTTGCAGGCAAATGGATGGATTTGGAGAATATCCTACTGAGTGAGGTATCACAAACTCAGTAAGATAAGCAGGGGATGTACTCACTCATTAGTGGACCCTAAACAAACAACAAACAAACAAGAAAAAAGCAAAGCATGCCCAAGCTGCAAACCACAAGCACTGAACAGCTTGGGATCAGAAAAACCTTGAACTGACTCCTTGGCTCTCACCCCCCCAGAGGAACACCCGAGTCAATCTTGAGGGAGGGTTGAGAAAATTGCATCTGCCAGGAGTAGAGACTGAACTAAGCAATATTGGGGCACTGGGACCATGGGACTTCCTGCAGCCTGCCCAGGGAAGGTATGGGGATTTATGGAGAAGAAAGAATGACCTGATGTAGTGGAAGGGGGAAGGGACTTTGAATAAGGATATGCAAGGTTAGAAAGTGTGACTTCTTTGTTCATAGTAATAATAATGATAATAAAAGGAAAAAAAGAAAAACTCTGAATGAAATTGTTCAATATCTTTAGTCATCAAGAAAATGAAAATCAAAACTACTTTGGGATTTCATTTTATCTTTGTAAGAATAGTCAAAATTAATAAAACAAGTGACAGTGAATTCTGGTGAGGATGTGAAATAAGGGGAACATTCATCTACTGCCGGTGAAAGTGCAAACTACGTTAGACACTATGAAAATCAATTGGGTGGTTCTTCTGGAAGATGTAAATACATTTAAGTCAATATTTATCTATATTCCTTTTGACCATATACCACACAAACATACTTGCTCAACCATGTTAATTCCTGCTATATTCATAAGAACCATAAATTTAAAACAACCAAGCTAAGCATGAGGAAGCTAAGCTGATACCTACATAGAGTCTTTACTCTTACGTTCTATCACCTTTAATATAGGAATGATCTCTGTTCACTACCAAAAGAGAAAATGTAAATGCCAACCTAGCTACAAATTCTTGGATCTACATTATTGTCTGTTCAGCAAGATATATTTAGGCAATTGTGGCTGAAACCTTGTTGGAGTAAACACACAATATCTGATTAATGTATGGCTCACACTAGATATAAAAGCCATGCCAAACAACATTATGTGACTAAGAACCTCCAACTAGATATTACAGGGACCTCAGACATATTGAAATACTTCTGTTCTGAAAAATGAACAACAAAAAAAGACTGCTAATGACATTGTGCTATATGCAGTCAATGTTCAACTGCTGAGCAATAACTCAAACCCACTATTCTCTTTTGATAAAATTCTGTCATTTACTTTCTATATTTAATCATTGGTATATCTTCCAGGCTTCAGAAATATTATTAAAAATGCACATATATGCTGTTGGATATTTGCACACTATTTGAAATGTGTTTTAGTGACTGGTATAATAAAAAGCTGAGTGAACAATAGTCAGGCAGGAAGTAAAGGTGAGACTTCTGTGCAGAAAAACAAATGTGATGGGACTATGTTGTGTTACATTGTAAATCACTGTTCCACCTACTGGTTTAATAAAAAACACTGATTGGCTAAAGGCAGACAAGAAGTGTGAGCAGGGCTACCAGACCAAGAAAACTCTGGGAACAAGTAAATCAGAGCAGCGATGCCAGAAAGACACCAGCAGAACGAGAGAAAAGAAATCAGGATGCTGCTGTGAGAAAAGGTACCAAGGCCCATGGCTGAATAAGATAAGAATTATGGGTTAGTTTAAGAGTAAAGATTTAACAAGTTATATGCCTGGGCCATAGGTCAATCAGCATAAAATTAATATAAGCCTTTGTGTAATTATTTGAGGCTAAGCAGGGCTAAGAGTTGGTCCAAACCTCTGGTCTAAGCTAAAATTCCTGCCCAGAAACTTCATACATCAGAGAAAATAGGAAGAATTAAGGCATATGAGACAAAAGCCAGAAGGCAGAAGTAAAAGCAAGGTACAAGATGGAAGCAAAGGAATGTGATGTGATAGAACATATATAAAATAAAAATGAGTTATTTTACATTATAAAAGCTAGATAGGGTCATCACAGATAGACATCTTTAAACCGTGCAGACCACTGTGTCCAGAGCAGGGTAAGATGACCTAATTCTAACTCCTAGGCTACCAGCAGGCCTCCTCTCCAAAGCTGAGGACACAGCCCCAGCTCCGACTTCACACTCAGTCAGTCCTGCCCTAAACCAAACAAAGCTGGGAAAAACCTTTCCTAGCAATCTCCAGAAACATAGCAGGAGGGACATCCAACGGCCAAACCCTGCCTTCAAAGCAAGCTATGTCATCACAGACAGACATCTTCAGACTGTGAAAAAGATGTGTCCTCAGCAGAGTAAGAGATTGTGTGGACCCTGTGTACAGAGCAAACTAGAGACAAACAACCCCTGTAGTCATAACTGACTAAGATATGGCTATGACCTAACTAAAAGTGAACCAGGGAAGAAATGGGTAGATGTCAGTGCAAGAATACTTATACCAATTTAAAGAACAAAAAGGCACCACCAGAAGAAATTTGTGGTTCTACAACACCAAGACCTGAACAGAGCAATGAAGAGAAAACAAGAGGAAACAAGATTAAAAACACCTTCATAAAGATTATAGAAACCTTAAAAGAGGGTATAAAAAATTACCTTAAAGAGACATTGGGACATTGGGACCTTGAGACCTCTTGCCCATGCTGGGGAGGAGATGGGGAGATGTGGAGAAGAAAGAGTAAACTGGGGGGGGTGGGAGGGGGAAAGGACCTAGAATAAGGATATACATGGATAGAAAATGTGACTTTATTCATAATAAAAAAAGCAAAAATTCCCTTAAAGAAATAGAAGAAAATACAAACAAAAACTAGAAGTGATGAACAGATCCTTGAAATAAAACAAAGAAAACCAAAAAAAGGAAAATCAATAAATGAAAGAAAGAATCCAGGAACTAAAAAACTGAAATAGAAACAATAAAGAAGGCACAAAATGAGGCAATGGTGGAAATAGAAATTCTGAAGAAAAGAAGTGGAACTACAGATACAAGCATAGCCAACAGAATCTAAGAGATGGAACCAAAAGGCAGAAAAAGAGAGTATCCAAATTAACAGAAGCAGAAATGAAAATGGGAGATATAACAACAGACACTGAAGAAATCCTGAGAATTATCAGGTCATACTTTGAAAATCTAAATTCTATTAAAATGAAAAATCAAAAAGAAATGGACATATTTCTGGACAATTACCAATTACCAAAATAAATTCAAGAGCAGATTAAAGATCTAAGCAGATCTATAATACCAAAGGAAATTGAAGATGTTATTAAAATTCTCCCAAATAAAAAAGCCCAGTACCAGATGGTTTCATTGTAGAATTGTACCAGACATTCAAATAACTGAAACTAAAGTAGAAACTGAAAACAAATTGCCAAATATTTTTTATGAGGTCACAATCACGCTAATACACAAGCCACTCAAAGATGCAACATAGAGAATTACAGACCAATCTCCCTCATGAATATTGACACAAAGATACTAAACATAATTCCTGCAAACCCATTACAACAACATATAAAAAAAAGTTTGCTGAATTAAGCCAACTTGGGAACTTGGAACCTTCTGCCCTTGTTGGAGAGGAGATAAAAAATGGGGAGAAGAAAGAGTACTGGGAGTGTCAAGAGGTGGAAGGGAGTTAGAACAAGGGGATACATAGATAAAAAATAGGAATTTATTCAAAATAAAAAGAAGTCATCCACTATGATCAAGCAGTCTTCATCCCAGAAAAACAGGGATGGTTCAACATAAGAAAAACTTTAAATGTCACCTATCATATAAACAAACTGAAAGAAAAAAAGAAAAAAACACTTGATCATCTCCCAAGATGCTGAAAAAGCCGTTGACAGAATTCAATAATCTTTTATGATAAAAGTCTGGAAGCTATCAGGAATACAAGAAAAAATTCTAAATAAAATGAAGGCAATATACAAGAAACTGACAGACAACATTAAGCTTATTAGAAAAATTTCAAAGCCATCTCACTAAAATCAGGAACAACAAGGCTATTATATCTCTCCTTATCTATTCAACATAGTTCTCGAGTTTTAGATGAAGCAATAAAAGGACAAATGGATATTAGGTGATACAAATTGGAAAAGAAGAAATAAACCATCAGTATTTGCAGGTAATATGATTGTATACATAGGTGACCCACAAAATTATAACAGGGAACTCCTACAGCTTATAAACTCCCTCAGTAATGTAGCAGGATACAAGATTAACTGAAAAAATCAGTAGCCCTCCTATACGCTAAAGATAAAAGGGCTGAAAAAAAAGGGAAACATCACCTTTTTGTAATAGCTGCAAATAGCATTAAATACTTCAATATAACTATAACCAAAGAAGTAACAGATCTGTTTAACAAAAACTTTAAATCAATGAAAAAAAATTGAAGAGGATATCAGAAAATGGAAATATCTCCCATGTTCCTGGATAGGAAGAATCAACATAGTGAAAATGGCAATCTTACCAAAAGCAATCTACAGATTTAATGCAATTACCACCAAAATCCCAGCAAAATTTTTTACAGACCTTGAAACAACAATACTAAATTTCATATGGAATAATAGGAAAGCCAGGATTGCCAAAACAATTTTGCTCAACAACAGAACCTCAGGAGGCATCAATCCCATACTTTAAATTATACTATAGAGCTACAGTAATAAAAACATCCTGGTACTGGCATAAAAGTATAGTTGTGGATCAATGGAATTGAATTCAAGACCCCAACACTAACCCATACACTTATGAACACCTGAATTTTGACAAGGTGATCAAAAATATTCATTGGAAAAAAGATAGTATCTTCAACAAATGGTGTTGCCATACCTAGATGGCAGTATGTAGAAAACAGAAAATAGATCCAAACCTATCACTATGCCAAAAACTCAAATCCAAGTGGATCAAAGACCTCAACATAAACCCAGTCACATTGAACTTGATAAAAAAGAGAGTGGGGAAAACCCTCCAACAAATTGGCACAGGTAACTACTTCCTAAATATAACACTAGTAGCACAGACACTAAGAACATTCTTAGTGTCTCTGGTATTAGGACCTGCTGAAACTGAGAATCTTCTATAAAGCCAAGGACACAGTAAATAAGACAAAACAACAGCCTACATAATGAGAGAAGATGTTTACCAATGCTACAACTGACAGAAACCTGATATCTATAATATATAGAGAACTCAAGAAACTAGAGCCCAAAATCTTGTATAAACCAATCAAAAAATATGGATTTCCTAACTAAAAAGAAGCAGCAGAAGAATTATGAATGGCTGAGAGGCACTTGACAAAAGTGCTCAACATCTTTAGCCATCAGAGAAATGCAAATCAAAACAATTTTGAAATATTATCTTACACCTGTCAGATTGGCTAAGATGAAAGTCAATGACAGCCTATGCTGGAGAGGTTGCAGAGCAAGGGGAACACTCCTCCATTGTTGGTGGGAGTGTAAGCTTGTTTAGCCACACTGGAATACAGTATGGTAGTTTCTCAGGAAACTGGGAATCAATCTCCTCAAAGACCCAGCAGCAATACCAATACTGGGCATATTTCCCAAAGATGCACATTTGCACTCCACAGGCATTAGCTCAAAAAAGGCATTATGACCTTTTTCAAAATAAAAAAAATGCAAATAGATGCAAACCTATCACCCACACAAAACTCAAATCCAAGTGGAACAAAGACCTCGACATAAAACCAGCTACACTGAAAATTGACAGAAAAGAAAGGGGGAAATATCCTCCATTGCATTGGCACAGGTGACCACTTCCTAAATGTAATAACAATAGCACAGACACTAAGAACAACAATCAATATGCAGGACCTCCTGAAACTGAGAAGCTTCTGTAAGGCCAATGACACAGTTAATAACACAAAATAACAGCCTACAGAATGAGAAAAGATTTTCACCAACCCTACAATTGACAGAGGACTGATCTCTCAAATATACAGAGAACTCAAGAAACTTCAGCTCAAACCCATGAATAACCCAATCAAAAAATGAGGTTCAGAACTCAAAAGGGAATTCTTAGCAGAAGACTTACAAATGGCTTAAAGACACATGTAAAATTGCTCAACATCTTTAGCCAAGGGAAATGCAAATCAAAACAACTTAGAGATACAACCTTACTCCTGTCAGAATGGCTAAGATTAAAAACACAGATGACAGCCTATGCTGTGAGAATGTGGAACAAGGGGAACACTCCTTTATTGTTGGTGGGAGTGTTAACTTGTTCAGCCACTCTGGAAGGTAGTATGGTGGTTTCTCAGAACAGTGGAAATCAAGCTCCTCAAGGACCCAGCAATACCATTATTGGTTATATACTTTAAAGACATACATTTGCACACCAAAGCATTAGCTCAACCATGTGCATAGCAGCATTATTTGTTATATCAAGAACCTAGAAACAACCTAGATGCCCCTCCACTGAAGAATGGATTATTAAACTGTGGTACATCTACACAATGGAGTACTACTCAGCAGTAAGAAAAAGGATATTTTAAAATTTGCAGGCAAATGGATGGATTTGAAGAATATCCTCCTGAGCTGCTATCACAAGCCCAGAAAAATAAGCATAGGATGTACTCACTTATTAGTGGACTTTATACAAATAGCAAAGAACACTCAAGGTGCAAAACACAACCATTGAACAGCTTTGGATCCGAAGGAACTTAGAGACATCCATGGAGTCCCCTCAGAAGAGAAAATACAGAAGTTCTCCTTATCTAATTGGGAGCATAAGTGGTTGTAACCAAGAAGAGGGGGGAACAAATCATGAGAGAAGGATATGTTTAAGTGAGAGATGCAACAAGGAAGGAGAAAAAAGAGATGGAGATCTTAATAGAGGAAGCCAATGTAGGGTTGGAAAGAGATAGGTTGCAAGGGGAAACTGCAAGAATTCACAGAATGTCCCTGCCTAAGTCTTCAAACAACAGCAAAGGTGATACCTAAACCGAACCTCCCCCATAATCAAATGAATAACCACCCTAAGTGTCATCACAGAACTTACATCCAAAAATAAATAGAAGTAGAAGCAGGGACACATGGCTGAGCACTGAGCTGAGTCCCTGGTCCAGCTGATAGAGGGAGCAGGTAGAGAGAGGACTCTATATGAGCAAGGGAATAGGGTCTATGAGGAAAATTCCCACAGTGATGGCTGGCTGGAGCTCTGGGGAGCTCACTAAATCAAGAACAGCCACCTGGGAACCATCTGAAAACAGAACTAGGTCCTCCAAGCATAGGCAACTGTCCACTGATGTGGGCAATATGTGGAGCCTGAAGGGGAGGTTTCAGACCATTTCTGTTCAGGGACTAGCACCTTAGAGTCCATTCCCTCCAGAGGACCACCTAACTCAGACTTGATGAGGAAATTTGACTTGTCTAGAAAGGATGCTGAGCTAATCCACCTTGGGACCTCTTGCCCTTTCTAGGGAGGGGATTGGGGTGTGGGAAGGAGGGAAGCTGAATGCTGACTGGAAGGGGAAAGGGATGGGGAAGGGATTTGGAACAAGGGAATACATGCATCAAAATGAGACTTTATTCCCTAAAAATAATAAAATAAAGGGAAAACAAAGATATTTAATAAAAGCACAAAATGTGAACAAAACTTTTGTAATTATGTCATTATTTGAGAGCTAGTAGTCAAAAGGAAAGTCTGACTACATATGGTATCAAACGTGGGGCATATAAATCTACAAAGGGCCTGAGAAAGCTAAAAAATGAAAAGCTCTAAGTAGGCTTTATTCTTGTTAAAGATTTAAGAGTAGTTTGTGGTGTGCTACTTGGATGGTTGGAACACTAGGCAGAAGTACCTACCAGAGCTAGGATAGATAGACAAGCTCCAGGATAGGGATCCAGGAATAAGTGTTAGCTCTTCTCAACTGATGGGAATAGAGTCAGCCACCACTCAATGTGCTAGTAGTATAAAACTCAGCCATGACTTATCACTTTAAGGTTTGGATTATTCTGTCAGAGAAAGCTGCAAATGCACAAAAAATCAGATGCAAGCCAAGAAAATCACTAAACAGGTCACAGGGTGCTTAAATGTGCTTAGATGCTTAAAAAATAAAATACTGTATGCCATAGAAAATGCAATAAATTTTTTTAAATAACCAAGTAATATCTTTATAGAAAGTATAAGAATATTAAAAAAAATTGCCACAGATTGGTGGAAATATACAAGTTGTCAGGATCCTTACAATGCTTTGTTGACATTTAATTTTTAAAATGCTAATGTACAAAAATAATAGCTGCTGGGTGACATTGAATTATGAATTTTTCCAAATTAAACCAATGTATATTTTTTAATGTCTTAACTCTAAAATAAGTCAGATAATTTATTGCATGGGGTGAAAGGTTATGCCTTTCCACAGAAAACAAAATGCTATGGTTCTTGTCAATATTAATAAAGATCAGATTTGATCAGAAATAATACATGAGGATCTTGGCTGCAGATGTGGTTAAAAAATAATAATCTAGAACACTTGATATATATGCTGCTACCTTGAAAAGGGAACAATTCTGAGATTGGACAGTACATGATAAAACATATTGGCTACAGAGTCTTCATCCCTCATTATGAAATATCATCTCTTTATGTCTCATGAATAGAGGTTTGTTTATACAGAACAAACACACTTTTAAACTTAACATATGACTTTTATTTGATAAACCATAAAACAAAACCATCTTTAAATTATTTATGTATACTGCAAAGTTGTCTTAATGCAGATATATTTTGTTACCTTTATAAGTTTATGGCTTTTCATTACAAAATAACCAGAAACTATTAAAGAAAAATGTCAGGGACCAAGACCCTGGCTTGAGCCTCTAGGCCTCTAGCTAAAGGCTCCCGTGGGAACTGACTGAGAAACCAACCACTGAGCCAGCACAATGTTCTCCCAAGAAGAATAGACATTCTCCCAAGTAAAATAGATGTTCTCCCAGGTAGAATAGATGTTTTTCCCAAAGTAAAAGAGATGTTCTGGTTTGCATCACAGTAGCAGAGAAGTAACTCTAAAGAATAGAATAACAGGAATATTCTGTAGCTAGGTTGTGTAGCAGTCCTCCCTTAAAGGTAGCTCTAAAGAATAGAATAGCAAGAATATTCTATGGTTAGGTTACCTAGCAACTCTCCCCTGAAGCAAGACCAGTCACCCTTTTACCCTGCCAATATCCTGCTCCCCTGGCCAGCTTCCTGCAGGTGTTTGAAGATTGCCCCCTCCCCATATTCTACTATATAAGCATGTTTAGAA
>PVIH01030808.1:0-11679 GCA_004025045.1 Sigmodon hispidus | reverse complement strand
TGAGTGAGTAGATATCCTGCTTAACTTTCTGGGTTTGTGATAACCTTGCTCAGGAGGATATTCTCCAAACCCATGCATTTGCCTGCAAATTTTAGAATATCATTTTTCCCGACTGCTGAGCAGTACACGATTGTGTAGATGTACCAGTTTGTTAACCCTTTCTTCAGTTGAGGGGCATCTAGGTTGTTTCCAGGTTCTTACTATTACAAATAATGCTGCTATGAACAAAGCTGAGCTAATGCCTTTGGAGTGCAAATGTGCATCTTTGGGGTATATGCCTAGTAGTGGTATTGCTGGATCCTTGGGGAGATTGATTCTCAGTTTTCTGAGAAACTTCCATACTGCATTCCAGTGTGGCTGAACAAGCTCACACTCCCGCCAATAATGGAGGAGTGTTCCCCTTGCACCATAGCCTCTCCAGCATAGGCTGTTATCTGAGTCTTTAATCTTAGCCATTCTGACAGGTTTAAGGTGGTATCTCAAGGTTGTTTTGATTTGCATTTCTCTGATGGCTAAAGATGAGAAGCACTTTTTAAAGTGCCTTTCATCCTTTTTTAATTCTTCTGTTGAGAATTCACTTTTTAGTTCAAATCCCAATTTCTGATTTTGTTATTTAAGGTTTCAGGCTCTAGTTTCTTGAGATATCTGCGTATTTTAGAGATCAGTCCTCTGTCACTTGTAGGGTTGGTGAAAATCTTTTCCCATTGTGTAGGCTGTCATTTTGTCATATTGACTGTGTCTTTGGTTTTACAGAAGCTTCTCAGTTTCAGGAGGTCCCACTTATTGATTGTTGTTCTTAGTGTCTGTGATAAGAGCCAATGATGGAGAAGATGCAGAGTGAGGGAAACACTCCTCCAATGTTGTTGAGGCTGTTAACCCACTCTGGAATGAAATAGGGTTGTATCTCAGAAAAGTGGGAATCAATCTCCCCAAGGATCCAACAATACCACTACTGAGCATATTCCCTAAACACAAACATTTGCTCCCCAAAAGCATTGGCTCAACTATCTTCATAGCACCATTATTCATATTAGAAATTACCTGGAAATAAACTAGATGCCCCTTAACTGAAGAATGGATTAACAAACTGTGGTAAATCTACACAATGGAGTACTACTCAGCAGTAAGAAAAAATGATATTCTAAAATTTACAGGCAAATGGATGGATTTGTAGAATATCCTCCCGAGTGAGGTTATCACAAATTCAGAAAGATAAGCAGAGGAAGTACTCACTCATTAGTAGACTTAAAAAAATATGGCATTGTTTACAAGATCTCAAGGCTAGAACATAGTCAAATGACACAGTGCCTCACTTCTGCATTGATGACCTCTGGCAGGGGTGTGAATAAAAATGTCTTGTTTGTTTGCTTGTTTTCCTTTTATTATTATTATTATTATTATTATTATTATTATTATTCCATTGATCCACAAGTCTGTTTTTATGCCAGTACCTGGCTGTTTTTATTACTGTTGCTGTATAGTATAACTTGAAATCGGGGATGGTGATACCTCCTGATGTTCTTTTGTTGAGTAAAATTGTTTTGCAATCCTGGCTTTCCTGTTATTCCAAATGAAATTGATTATTGTTGTTTCAAGGTCCAAAAAATATTGTGTTGGGATTTTGATGGGCAGTCCATTGAATCTGTAGACTGATTTTGGTAGAATTGTCATTTTTACTATGTTGATCCAACCTATCCAGGAACATGGGAGAGCTTTCTATTTTCTGATATCCTCTTCAATTTCTTTCTTCAGTGATTTAAAATTTTGTCAAATAGCTCTGTTACTTCTTTGGTTATAGTTACTCCAAGGTATTTAATACTATTTGCTGCTATTATGAAGGGTAATGTTTCCCTTATTTCTTTTTCAGTTCTTCTATCTTTAGAGTATAGCAGGGGTACTGATTTCTTTGAGTTAATCTTGTATCCTGCTACATTGCTGAAGGTGTTTATTAGCCTTAGCAGTTCCTTAGAAGAATTTTGTGGGTCACTTATGTATACAATCATATCATCTGCAAATAGAGATAGTTTCACTTCTTCTTTTCCAATTTGTATCCCCTTAATCTCCTTTCATTCTCTTATTGCTTTAGCTAAAACTTCGAGAACAATATTGAATAGATAAGTGGAGAGAGGACATCCTTGTCTAGTTCCTGATTTTAGTGGGATTGCTTTGAGTTTTTCTCAATTAAAGTTTGATACTGGCTGTTGGCTTCTTGTAAATCACCTTTATTATATTTAGATATTCTCCCTGTATTTGTGATCTCTCCAGGGCTTTAATCATAAATGAGTGTTGGATTTTGTTAAAGGCTTTTTCTGCATCTAAGGATATGATCATATGGTTTTGCTCCTTTAATTTGTTTATATGATGGATAACATTTGCAGTTTGTTGTATGTAAAACTAGCCCTGCATTTCTGGGATGAAGCCTACTTGGTCATGGTAGATGATATTTTTTATACATTGTTGTATAGGGTTTGCTAAAATTTTGTTGACAATTTTAGCATCAATATTCATGAGGGAAATTGGTCTATAACTCTCCTTCTTTGTTATGTGTTTGAGTGGCTTGGGAATTAGGGAAATTGTGGCCTCATAGAAGGAATTTGGCAATATTCCTTCAGTTTCTACTGTGTGAAATAATTTGAGGAGTAACGGTAGTAATTCTTCTTTGAATGTCTGGTAGAATTCGGCACTAAAACCATCTGGACCAGGGCTTTTATTTTTGGGGAGGTTTTTAATGACAGCTTCAATTTCCTTAAGGGTTATAGGCCTGTTTAGGTAACTAATCTGATCTTCATTTAATTTTGGTAGGTGGTACCTGTCCAGAAAGCTGTCCATTTCAACAAGTTTTTCCATTTTTGTGGAATACAGATATGATCTGATAATTCTCTGGATTTCTTAGGGGTCTGTTTTTATGTCCCCCTTTTCATTTCTGATTTTGTTGATTTGGACACTCTCTCTCTGTTTTTTGATTAGTTTGGCTAAGGGCTTATCTATCTTGTTAACTTTCTCAAAAACCAACTCTTAGATTCATTGATTCTTATTGTTCTTCTTGTTTCAATTGTATTGATTTCAGCTCTAAGTGATTATTTCCTGTTGTCTACTCCTTCTAGGTGAGGTCACTTCTAATTGTTCTAAGGCTTTCAGATGAGCTGTTAGGTCTCTAGTGTGGGATTTCTCTAGGTTTTTCATGTAGGTGTCTAGCGCTATTAATTTTCCTCTTAAGAGTGCTTTCATTGTGTCCCATAAGATTGGATATGTTGGTGATTCATTTTCATTAAATTCTACGAAGACTTTGATTTCTTTCTTAATTTTTTCCTTAACCCAGAGATGGTTCAGCTGAGTGATGCTTAGTTTCCATGAGTTGGTAGGCTTTCTTTGATTTTTGATGTTGTTGAACTCTAAATTTAGGCACTGGTGGTCTGATATGTTACAAGGGATTATTTTCATTTTTTGTATCTATTGATATTTGCTTTATGACCAATTATGTGGTCAATTTTGGAGAAAGTTCCATGAGGAGCTTAGAAATAGGTATATTACTTTGCATTTGGTTTGAAGCTTCTGTAGATATCTATTAAATCCATTTGCACCATAACCTCTATCACACTCCTTATTTCTCTGTTGAGTCTCTGTCTGGTTGACCTATTCAGGGTTGAAAGTGGGGTATTGAAGTCTCCCACTATTAGTGTGTAAGAATTGATTTGGGATTTGAACTTTAGCAGTGTATCTTTTACATAGGTAGGTGCTTGTATATTAGGGAGATAAATATTCAGGATTGAAATTTCCTCTTGACCAATTTTTCCTGTGATGAATAAGAAATGACCATCTTGGTCCCTTTTAATTGCTTTTAGCTTAAAGTCTATCTTGTTAGAAATTAGGATGGCAATGCCTGCTTGTTTCTTAGGACCATTTGACTGGAAAATCTTTTCCCAACCCTTTATTCTAAGCCTGTGTCTGTCTTTGTGGTTTAGGTGTGTTTCCTGTAGGCAACAGAAGGATGGCTTCTGTTGTTTTATCCATCTTGTTAGTGTGTGACATTTTATAGGAAAGTTGAGTCCATTGATATTAAGGGATATTAGTAACCACTGATTGATATTTCCTGTCATTTTTTGATGGTAACTTGTTTGTATTTCCTTTCTCTGGGTTATTCTTCTGTGGAGTTATTGATTGTTTGTGGTTTCATGGGTGCATCTGGGATTCTTAGGTTGGAGTTTTCCCTCTAATACTCTCTGTAGCGCTGGATTGGTAGATAGATATTGTTTCAGTCTGACTTTGTCTTGAAATACCTTGTTTACTCCATCTATGGTGATCGATAATTTTGCAGGGTATAGTATTCTAGTTTGTCAGCCATGCCCTTTTAGCATCTGTATAACTTCTGACCAAGCCCTTCTAGCTTTCATCGTTTCCATTGAATAGTCAGGTGTTATTCTGATGGGTCTGCCTTTATATGTAAGTTGGCCCTTTTCTTTAGCAGCTCTTAAATTTTTTCTTTGTTCTATGTATGTTTTGTGGCTTGATTGTAATGTGGCACCCTGACTTTTTTTGGGGATCATATCTATTTGGTGTTCTGTAAGCTTTTTGTATCTTTATAGGCATTTCCTTCTTCAGGTTAGGGAAGTTTTCTTCTATGATTTTATTGAAAACATTATCTGTGCCTTTGAGCTGGTATTCTTTTCCTTCTTCTATTCCTATTATTCTAAAATTAGGTCTTTTCATGGTGTCCCAGATTTCCTGAACATTTTGACTTATGGCTTCTTTGGTGTTAGTATTTTCTTTGACCGATATATCTATTTGATCTACTGAGTCTTCCACTTCAGAGATTCTATCTTCCATCTCTTGAACTCTGCTGGTTATGCTTGTATCTGTGGTTCCAGATTTTTTCTTCAGGTTTTCTATTTCCATCTTTGCTTCTTTTTGTGACTTTTTTATGGCTTCTATTTCAGTTTTTAGTTCCTGGCATGTTTCTTTCATAAATTTGTTCATCTCTTCCAATTTTTTGCTTGGTTTTTCTTCTATTTCTTTAAGGCTTTTTTTCATATCTTCTTTGAGAGCTTCAATTATTATCATAAAGGAGTTTTTGGTGTTGCTTCCTTCTGTTTCCTCTTCATTGCTCAGTTCAGGGCTTGTAGTTGTAGCACCACTACTTTCTTCTGGAGTTATCTTGTTGTTCTTTACATTATATTGTATATTTTTGCACTGGCATCTGTCCATGGCTTCAGTGATTCACAATTAGGTGTCGCCTAGTTAGTTGTGGGACACGGGTTTGTGTGTCTCCTGTTACCTCTTAATAAAAGGCCTGCTCAATTTCTACCTTGTCTCTAGGCAAGGAACTGGATTTGAAGACTTCAATCCTTCTCTGACTGATCAGTGGAGGAAGGTGGCCATGCAAACTCCCTCAGAAGCAGCTGGGGGGACTCTGGCAGACCAAGTTTATCTCTGTCAGCTACAGAGTGTGTGGGGACAAGCTCCACAGACAGCCCCTGGTCCCGGAACTGGAATCCAACCAGAACACAATTTTGCCTGGCAAAGTTTCATTTACTGGGGCCTGCTGAACCCACCTCACCTTTGGGTGGAGTTTGAGACTGTCTTTCAAAGTCCTTAGTACTTATCCATTTGATCTGTTGGATGGTTGTGCAAAATCCAACAGCAGCAGCAGGGGGGGACCCTGGCAGAGTTTATCTCTGTCTGCTACAGAGTGTGTGGGGATAAGCTCCACAGACCTCTAAGGGTAAATATTATTTTGCCTATTCTCTAAGTTTTTTAGAAGCATAAGATCAAATGAGAAATAGCTATTCTGATTGTATACCAGCAGCTGTGGATAAAACAAGGAAAATGAGCATGTGTGCCCCCTGCAGGCTGGTCAGATAAGTCCCAGGGCCTGTGTTGGTGGGATACTGTCTCCTATAAAGACATAAATTTGTAGTGATGGTCAAAGAAACAGAGGTTATGGTGGAGAGAGATAGAAAGAGATAAAATACATGAGGAGTTAGTTTCCAGCAGAGCAAAAAGTCAAGAGCTTAGAGGGAGGACTCCCTCCATCAGGAAATTTTCTTAAATATTGTCCTGGATGTAATGGGCACCTGGGGTCTCTGGAAACTTGTCCTCAGTGAGAGGTCCATGAAGACCTTTGTTTCAGCTCTCCCCAAGTGAGTTCTCATAAAGTACTCAGGGTTCGTGAGTAGCACACAGGTTTTATAGCAGTTCACTGCACACATTCCTGGTCCCTTCCTAGTACTGGTCTTTCTCTTTGCAGCACTCCAGTTATCAGAGCACAGCTTGACAAGGATGAGAATGTGGATGAAGCGCACCTGGTGAAAGGTGGATCACCTGGAGGTAAGGGATTTTTTTGATAATAAGAAAATGTTATCAAATTTCCTTTCCTCAGTGTTGAGGAAGCAGCAGAGCAGCTATGGATGGACCTGACACAGAGGCCATGTGCCTTTGAGGAGAGTGAGTCTGTGCAGACCTGGGCTGGGAGAGGGGACATGAGAGTGGACACTGTGTTTGCTCTTTTACTATGGTAGATCTCAGATGATGTTGAACAAGTGTCTCTTCCTGATGACATTTTATTCTTGTCAAACTTTTCCTGGAAGGGATCTGCCTACTGAGACTGGGGTGAGTCAGTGAGTTCTCATGTGGGAGAAGTGAACCCATAGGTTCCCAGACAGGTGCTGACAAAGCAGGCAGAGAAGTAGTGTCCATATCCTGGCTGGTCTTTGTTGTTGGTCACCCCACTAACTGTCATGTCCTTTTGAGTTGACCCTGATGCAGACCAGGCCTGATCATCATAAGAAGCCATCTGACTCGGGATGGGTGTGATCTACATTTGTCAGTTTATCATCTCAGGGTGTCAGGATGTTTGATCTCTGTGTCCATCTTTATGTGCTTTGAAGGAGCTTGGGCTAGTACTTCCTTACTCCCCTGTGAGTGCTCAGCACAGTGCTTGGCTGGTTTGTCATGTTTTCAATTGAAAAGCTGTAGCTGGGTTGGTCAGCCTACCAGATTTCTTTCATCTTTACCAACCAGGTGACCTCTCTAGCACTACCTGAGATAGCTTATCCAATGCAGCAGTCTGAAAGGAGAGAGGCCAATTCTCCTGCTCTCATGCCTTCTAATCTTACTCACCCACACTGAGACCACAAAATGCCAGCTCTACTGTCTTGCCCAGGAGAGGTGCCTGACCCACTCTCCCAATTGCTGCAGTTGGTGAGAGGCAGACCTAGCTCTTCTGTTCCCCCCTCCAATTGCAGGTGGCATGTGCTCACATGGGGCAGACATATTTCCATCACCCTTGCCAATACAAGGTAGAAGAAGGGAGTAGAGTTATCTCTTCTGCTCTCACACTCTCAGGACCAGCTCACCTGCACCAACACCTACATGGTCACTTCTACTGTAGTGCTCAGTCCAGGTTCAGGACTCACTATCCAGATGTCATCATAGATGGTTGTGAGGCACCATGTGATTGATGGGAATTGAACTCAGGACCTCTAGAAGAACAGTCAGTGCTCTTAACCTCTGAGCCATCTCTCCAGCCCCAGGACCCACTCTCCTAGTCCTGAAGTTGATGAGAAGATGTTCTTCCTAGTGCTGCAGCCTGTGAAGGACTGGATTAAGATTTTGCATCCCTAGACTGCCTTCAGTGGTATCAGGAGGCACTGACATATACACCGATCAAGAATTTGGCAGGGTTCAGGATCCAAATGTTTCATTTGTCAGCAGCCTTGTCCTAGAAGACATCATGGTCCCTGGTCAGTGCAGGCCACTTGGATCTGTACGATCCCAGTAGAAGCACAGCCCTGGGATTCTTACAGGTGGTGGCCCAGCCCCCTACTTACTCTGTGTGGCCCTTGGCAGCAATACAGGCCATGAACAGAGACACAAATCCCTACTGTACTTAGAACATGGACACAGACATGATCCTAGGCTGTAGCCAGGATGCCACCATGACCCTCGTTGGTACTACAGATCAGATCAGAATGGACCCAGCAGGAGCATGGTTCCTGGTGGATGCCCAGCTCCAAGGCATATATTTTTAATGGCAACAAGTGCCTCACATGTCAACATAAACTCTAGTTGCATCAGAGCCATGGACCATGACATGCCCTGCAGTTACAGAACTGGCACAGATACCACTGTGTTCCTGAGGGCAGAACAGTCACTAAGACACACATGACCCATATCCCTTTGACATCAACATGGTCACATGTGGTGACTCAGACTGCAGGTGGCTGCAGAGCCCTTAGTGGTAATCAGAGTCATGGATATTACCACAGACTCCCACAGCTGTATTAGAGCCATGGACAGCTCATGGCCCTTGGCAGCAGACCAGAAGGGACATAATCATAGTCCCAGGTGGCAAGCAGGTCATGAATTTCTCATCCTCCCATAGGAAATTTTTAATTTTCTTAGAGGCTCTAGATCATTACTTTTGTGTTTTTCATTCACTTGGTATACATGATCATTTCATGAAATGTGTATACAGAAAAGTATATATTAATGGTAGCTAAATATATGATCACAAGGATACTTTTCCCATCATGATGCAGGTATACACCAAGTTGGAAACTCTATCCACATCCAAAGCCCTTGTAGCCCTGGCTGACTGAGAATTCACTATATAGCCCAAGCTGGTTGCACAAGAGTTTTGGTGTTACGGGCAGATCTGGGGCTACAAAAGTGAGACACCATGTTGGACCAAGGAAATTCATATACAAGGATAGAAAGTGTGACTTTGTTAATAATAATAATAATAATAATAATAATAATAATAATAAATTAAACAGCAAAAATGAAAGAAATAAAAAAGATTAAAGAGTTAGAAATAATTTTTTATTAATAAAAAATACAGTCATTTTACTCAATAGGGCATAAAGGGAGCAGTAATATAAACAGTGGATAACCTTATCAAAATATAAAACCAACAATAACAACAAAAGAAATAACAAATAAATAACAAAACCTTAAACCATAACAAAGATACCCTGAAAACCCAAAAGGTGGGAAAACATAGTAAAATCAAACAACACCAAAAAATAATCTAACCAGTATTCTTTTGCTGCATATTTAGTAGCACAGACCTACAGTCTATGGCTTGCCTTAGAAACGTGGTAGGAAGGCTGTCACCGATTGGAAAAAGACTTTTTAAGCCAGTATAGTTATGCCTCATTGAGGGCTTTGGAGTTCAAGCCCTCACTAAACTTAAGGATGAGACATGTTTTTAGAGCATTCTTTGTAGCCCTATGAGAAGCTTTTGATAAATTACCACCCAATGCTGATCCCATAATATCTTGGATAGTATTCGAGTCTGTCAGGCAACACAAGCTATTGTGCTTCCTGGATACCCAACAAATGTGTGTGCAGCATTTCAGAGCTGAAGAACATCAGAGATGACTCAGATGTCTTCTACAAATACGTTCTTAGGACCAATGACTTCAGCCAATGCTGGAAAACTGAAGACTAGCCATTCATTTTACATATGGAGGAACAAATGCATAGCACCAGGAGTGAAGGACTTGTACTGTCTCTGTCTTAGAGTAAGCTTCATCAGTGGGCTGGAGAATGAAATCTGAAGCAACTGAGGCTGGTCTGTCTGGACAGCTTGAAATCAACACGGTCTTCCATGATAGAGTTTGCACTACTGATGACGTTACAGTGAGCCAAAGCCCTCAACATTAACTGACAAAAAGTCATGCTCACCAAAATCCGTACCCTCCATGTTGTTTTACCACCTCACAGGGGCCACTTGATGTTCAATATCGGTGTTCTCAGTAATTCTAGAATTTTCTGTATCTCAAGATTATCTTTGATGCTTTTCTTTTCCTCGAGAATACTGACTGAGTCAAGAGACCCATGGATCTTATTGAAGCTGAATCACCAGGAGGTCAGTTGATATTTGCCTCACTGGTGAGTTTACAGGTATGAGAAGGTGTCTTCTGAGGAGGCCTTGATCAGAGGGTGGAGAAATTCATGAGCCCAAGATGTCTGTGGTTCTATGGCCCCCTCAGTTTTCTCAAGGCCTGCTGTGTAAGGAGGAAAGGTAATGAGACTCACAAACAACCTAACTGGGCCATAGACTAGATAAAATCAGGGTTTTTTCACACAGAAGAGGCCAAGGTCAAGATCCCCACTACCACTGGTTTGGGATACAATGGTGGCTCACTTGCCTGTGACACTTAGTGCTCCTGCTGCAGAGGCTCTGTCTGCAGGAGGCTCTCATCTTGTGCTGGGGCCTGTTCCATCTGGGACTGGAGATTTTCTGACCTAGAGGAGGAAGGCAGTTGGGAAACAGTCCTGTAGGGGACCTTCCATGACTGCAATTTAGCATCCACTAGCTCTATTCAACTGGTCAAACCAGCATTCCTCAAGGGACTAGAGTCAGGATGAACCTGGGCCAGGATTTTTCTCAGCTTTAATATTTGCTAGAATGTGAACTGAGAACAACACTATGCTAGGCAAGAAAGAACAGCACATTTCTCCAATTGTCTAGATATATTATTGGGGGAAAATAACAGTCTATCAGTGTCTGAGTAACAGCTCAGGAGAGATATGCATGACCTTGATTAGATCCAGGCAAATGTGAGCAACCTGGGATAATGAAGGTGTCCTCTAGTTTAGAGTACACAACTCTGCAGTGAAAGCTCCTATTATTACTCAAAAACAGAAAAACAGCCTTGGCTCAACATCTCAAACCCTAAGGTGTCTTATAATTAGAAAAATCTTTTCAAGAAACAGATGCACATTGCAGAGAGACTATAATCACCAGGAGAGTGCTGCATGCAGATCTGTCCAAAGGTAGGAACTTGTCTCTAAAGATGATGTTCACATTGTCCTGCACAGGAACCCTTCTCCTGAAAGTTTTAGGATACTTAAGAGAAATGCATGGGGACCCCTAGGAGACAGTGCACAATACTCTGAACCATTTTTCCCCTGTCTGTGGCTGAGAGTAAATCCGATGGTAGAATCCCAAAAGTAGAGAGATTCAGGTATTGGGGTCCTATGTGGTTCTAAAAACACCCCCCCTAGCTTGGAATCTGACCTCATCTCAGAGACACTGAAGTGATGCTTCAGCTTTCCTGCTGAGTCCCTTTCCTGGGTGACAGGCTCCTTTTGCTTCAGCAGGTTCTTCAGTCTTTCATCCAGGTTTTCTTGCTCCTGTTCATTAGAACATTGTGTTCTCAGTAAAAGGTTGCACACTCACATGCATATACATACACTCTGAACACACACAAAGAGATATATGCACATGTAAAAGCACACTGTTATGCAATAACATGCTCAGTTTCCCAATTAATTTTAATATGGGGAGCAATCACCACCGATACTATTGAGAAGAAGGTAACTTTTGTTGGATGAGAGGAAACAGTGGGCATGAGAGACAGACAGCTCAGTCACTGAATGGCTCTCCTGTAAACCTCATGCCCAGACAGGTGAACCTCTGTGGTCCTGGCCAGGTAGCCATCCTTGCTTAGGAGGTTCCCAGGCTGTGCAGAACAAAAATGATCCCTAGCACGGGATCACTGGATGGTAGTGGAGCAGCACATTGCTCTTGTTCAATGCTTCCCCATTGTCCCCAAGATGAGTAATTTCCCCAGAAAAGATATCTATATAACACAGGCAGTCTTACTCAAAAATCTCCACAAACAAGAGTCAATGTCAACATTTCTCCCTGTAAAATGTTTCTGTCAAGGA
>PVIH01030807.1:0-11680 GCA_004025045.1 Sigmodon hispidus | reverse complement strand
TTTTCAGGTGCCTTTCAGCCATTCGTAGTTCCTCTGCTGAGAATTCCCTTTTTAGATCTGAACCCCATTTTTTGATAGGGTTATTCAAGGTTTTGGGATCTAAATTCTTGAGCTCTTTATATACCTTAGAGATCAGTCCTCTATCACTTGTAGGGTTGGTGAAAATCTTTTCCCATTCTGTAGGCTGGCATTTTGTCCTGAAGAAAGGTCTCAGAACTGTTTGTCTCAATTGGCCATTTAAGTTTAATAGTAAAAGACTGGTTAATAATAACAATGCACCGTAAAACATTCAGAAGGAAAGGAATGTTTTGTGGACCATTTTTTTTGTGTGTGTGTGTGTGGCAGTTTTAAGTTATTAGTTTTCAAAATCAGTACTTTTTAATGGAAACAACGACCAAAAATCTGTCACAGAATTTTGAGACCCATTAAAACAAGTTTAATGAGGAAAAAAAAAAAGGAGATGGCCATTTGAGACACTGATTTCCCTATTATTTGGAAACTTCATTAGAATCACTTTTATATATTTTAAGTAGTTTTCATTTCAGCTAGGTTTCCATGGCAACCATTGAATGCTCTTTAGTTCCAGCTATTTCTCTGTGCATTGACTTGCTCAACAAATCCTTCCTCACCTTATCCCATTTCCATCTCTCACCAATTCATTAAATTTATTCTATCTCCCCACCTCAGGAAGATACATGTTGTCATACTCCCTTCTCTATGCTACTCTCTTGGGTCTACAGATGATAGCTTGGTTATCATTCACTTGACAACTAGTATACACATAGATATGAAAATATAAAATATTTATATTTCTGGGTCTGAGTCACTTGCAGGATTATTTTTTCTAGTTCTAATTATTTACCTGCAAACTTCATGATGGCTTGTTTTTAATAACTGAATAATACCCAATTGTGTAAAAGTATTGCATTTTCTTTATCTGTTCTTCTGGTGAGAGAAAGTTAGGTCATTTCTAATTTATGGATATATTATAGAACAACAATGAACATAGCTGAGCAAGTAAGTGTCTTTGTGATAATATGATATGCCTAAGAGTTATACAGCTTTCTGAGTACCAACATACTGACTTCCATAGTGTCTATTTAAGTTTGCACTTCCATTCAGCAAAGAATGAATGTTTCTTTCTTATTATTCCACACCTTCATCTGCATAAACACTTGCTTTTGTTATTGATTTTAGCCATTCTGACAGATAGTAGATGGAATCTCAAAGTAGCTTTGATTTACATGTCCCTTATGGCTAAAAATATTGAACATTTTAAAGTGTTGCTCAGCCATTTAGTTTCCTTTATTGATAATTCCCTGTTTTGAACAATGCTTCAATTATAATTGGGTTATTTATAGCTCAATACTTATTTACATATGTTGAATATTATCTTTTTATTGGATGTGTACTTAGTAAAAATATAATTCTGAAGGCTGCCAATTTTTCTGAATAATATTAACCTTTGTCATACAAATTTTTAAAATAAGATTCCATTTATTAATTGTTGATCTCAATTTCTGTGCTCTGTTCATGATATTTTTCCTGTGCCATTAACTTCAAGTCTATTCCTACTCTCTTTGTTATTACATTCAGAGCATTTGGATTTATGTTGAGGTCTTTGAGCCATTTTGGAGTTGAGTTTTCTGCAGGGTGATGTTTGGATCTATTTGGATTTTTCTATATGAAGCCATCCAGTCTGATCAGCACCATTTGATAAGATAGGGATGGCATTGAATACTGAGATTGCTTTTGGTATGGTGGCCATTTTTAATATGTTACTCTTATTAATCCATGAGCATTGAAGATATTTTCAGGTTTTGATATGTTCTTTTTTCTTCAATAATTTTAAATCTTTGTTATTAGTTTTTTTTACTTGCTTGGTTAGAGCTACCCCAAAATATTTTATATTATTGTGGCTATTGTAAAGGTCTTGTTTCATAAATTTTTTCTCAGAAAATTTGGTGTAAGTACATGGGAATTTTATGAATTAATTTTAAATCCAGATACTTTGCTAAAATTAGCAGCTGTAGGTAATTTCTGGTATAAATTTTTGGGTCCCTTGTGTATACTATCATATCTGTCAATAATAAAGATATTTTGCCTTTGTTTTTTCCAGCTATTTTTCATTTGGTCACTATCTTTTCTCTTATTGCTATCATAATTCAAATATTATATTTATAGATATGGAGATAATGGTCAACTTCTCCAGGTATAGAGATAATAGACAACCTTGTCATGTTCCTGATTTCAGTAGAATTGCTTTGAGTTACTCTCTATTAAGTTGATGTTAGCTAATAAGTTAGTAAAACTTCCTTTGTTATACTGATGTGTGTCACTTTTAAACCCTAATTTTTTCTAGGACTTATGAAAGGTATTGAATTTTTTAAAGGCTTCCCTTCATCTAATGAGAGATGATTTTTCTTATTCAGTATGTTCATATGACAGATTAGATGATGTAAATATGCTGAAGCCTCCCCACATCTCTGGGATTAAGGCTGTTTAATCATGATCTTTAGTCTTTCTAATGTGGTCATAAATTTTGTTTGCTGGTATTTTATTTAATGTTTTTGTGTCTATTTTCATAAAGAAAATCAGTCTGTGGGTCTATAATTTTCTTTATTTTGAGGGGTTTTATGTGGATTGTGTATCAGGATCATTGTAGACTTTTAAAATTATTTTCACAATGCCCTACCTGTTTCTATTTTGTGGATTAACTGGAGGAGTATTGACATTAACTTTTCTTTGAATGTCTAGTGATCTCCTTAATCAAACATCTGGCCTTGAGCATTTTTTAATTGGGAGACAATCAACGTTTTTATTTCACTGGGATCATAAGTCCATTTAAATAGCCTATCTTGGTTTAACCTTAGGTAAGTTGTATGTATTAAGAAAATTTTACATTCCTTGTAGATTTTTCAATTTTCTTGGAGTACTGGCTTTTTTAACTATATTAAAATGATTCACTGGATGTTCTTGTTATTCATTATTGTGTGCCCCTTTGATTTTCCACTTTGTTGATTTAGATATTCTTTCAACATTTTAGTTAACTTGAATAAGGTTTTGTTAATTTTATTGATTTTTTTCAAAGAATCAAATCTTTGCTTCACTGATTTTTTTATATTATTTGTTTCTATTTTATTGAGTCTAACCTGGAGTTTACCTATTTCTTGCCATCTACATTTTTATGTATACATTTTTTCTATTTTTATTCCATAGATTTCATCTGTGCCATTAAGTTGAGAACTCTTGTATGAGAACTCTTCATATTTTTTTTTTTTTTATGTAGGCACTTAGTGCCATGAACTTGTCATTTAGAACTCTGTAGTCAGAAGATTTTCTGTCCTGCCTGACCAATCTAACAGCCATCTATTGCCAATAGTCATACTAAGGCATATATTAACTATAAGGTGTTTGGACTATGGCTCAGGCACATTACTTGCTAACTCTTACTTTTATAATAGCCATGACTTTTATCCATATTTAGCCAGAAGTTTTGATATTTTGATACCTTTTTCTCAGTGCAGCTTTCACATCTTACTTTCTCTGCATTTTCTGATGTCTCTCTTTTGTTTCTCTTTCTAAATTTTTTTGTTTGTTTGTTCACTATGCCTATACTTCCTGTCTGCCTAACTTCTGGGACATCATTATGTGTCATAGGGTTGGGTATGTTGTGTATTTATTTTAATTCAGTAGTAGAAAATATTTCATTTCTGTCTTGAATAATTGTATTTCAATAGTAAGTTGTTCAGTTTCCATGATTTAATTTCAATCTAGCTTTAATGTCTCATGGCCAAGCAGGATGCAAAATGTTACTTTGCTTTTCTTATTATCTATCAATATTTACTTTTTGTTTGAGTATGTGATTGATTTTTAGACAAAGTTTCATGAGGTGCTGAGAATAAGGTAAATTATTTTGTGCTTGGGTAAAATGTTCTGTAAATATTTGTTAAGGGAATTTTTGTTATAATATTGGTCAACCCCATCATTTCTGTTTAGTTTGTCCTGGTTACCTGTATATTTGTGAGACTGGGCTATTGAAGTCTCCCACAGTGCATAGGAGTTCAATATGAGATTTAAACTACAGAAGTGTTTCTTTTACATTGGATATCCTTAAGTGTGATATGTAAACATGATGAATTTCAATGCCTTTTTGGTGGATTTTTTTCTTCGATAAGTATATAGCATCTTTTGCTATCTCTTTTGATTAGTTTTTGTTCAAAATCTACAGATACTATCCTAACTACACTGGCTTGTTTTTAGGCCCATTGTTATAATACATTAGTATTTGCTCAGTGTAGTATCCTGGGCCTGCATCTGTGGTCTCTTATGAGTATGTAAGACATCTGTTTGGGCCTTTTGGCTTTTAGAGTCTCTATTTTATTGAGAAATCAACTATATTTCTAATGAATCTGCTTTATAAGTTCTTTGGATTTCTTCCCTTGCAGCTTTAAGGATTCTTTATTTTTTTATCTGATTAGTATTTTGATTATATGCAAAGGGGTCTTTCTTTTCTGGTCTAGTCTATTTGGTGTCATATAGGCTTCTTGTGACTTGATGAGGATCTCTTTGTTTGCTAAGAGAAATTATCTTTTATGAATTTGCAGAAAATATTTTCTGTGCCATTTGTTTATGTTTCTTTTCCTGTCTTCATTCCTATTATTATTATATGCAGGTATTTCATAGTATCATTTTTCTTGATGTTTTATACCAGCAATTTTTTTAGAGTTAACAACCACTGAGGTATTCATTTCTACTATCGTATTTTTAAAGCCTGAGATTTTCTCTTGCATCTCTTGTATTTGGTTGATGTAGTTAGCCTCTGTGGCTCCTGTTTGAGTTCCTAAATTTATTTTTTTAGAGATTTCCCTCAGTTTTTTGTTTTTGATTTTTTTTCCACTTTTAAGCCTTGAGTTATTTATTTTCACTATTTCTTCATGTTTTTTCAATTGATTTCTTTAAGGAATTTACATATTTATTATTTGTGGATCTCTATAATATGAGCAGAGGCTGTTTTAATTTCTTTTATTTGTGTTTCAACTATGTTAGAATATTCAGGGACTACAGTGATATAGTTTCTTAGGAGTCCTATGTCTATTGGAGACTATATCTATAGTTTCTAGTATGCTTTTATCCTGGCCAATATGGATAGTGTTTTTGCACTGGTATCTTGGCATTTGGGATTGGGAAAATTGGGATTATAAGTGGTCCTGCTAGGTGTGGGTACTGAGATTTCCAGGTAAAAAGTTCTTTTGGGTATTAGGACCTGAGATTTAGAAATAAGAATGTACTGGGGGTAGTAGAGAGAATTCATAGTGAGAAGAATTCAAGGTGTCCTACTATAATCTACTTAGTTATCCTTTTTAGAATGGGGACACTGATTGAGGAGAGGCCATGGGAGAAGTCTGCCCCTTAGCTGGGTATGAGACAAGAGGATTGATCTTGGAGCAAGAGACAAAGAGGCTAAGATAGTTAGTCTATTGGCTTCCCTGCTCAGAATGGCCTGTGAATTCCTGGGAGTGCCTGCTGCAGTTGAGGCTTGAAAAAGCAATGAATGAAAGAAAGAAAGCTTGGAGGAAAGGTCTGGGTGATCCACTAGAGACAGTCACAAGACAGGAAGGGAAGTACAGAAGGTATTCTGCTGCAAAGCTGGGGATGAGACTGGGGGGACTAGTTTGCAGGAGCAGAAGGAGTGGTGAAGATCTGCAACTAGCCTATCTGCTTCTCTGGCTGGAGTGGCCTTTGTGTAGCTACAAATGAGAAGATGGAAGTCAGGAGAAAATATATGTGGAATCTAGCAGAGATGAGGTGGGATGCTGCTATGGATGATCTGCTGGAGAGTAAATCACTACACTCTCCAGTGTGTGGATGGAATTTTAAACAATTGTGGGAGAAGTGAAGTCTCTGATGCTATCCTATCTGTTTTCCTTACCAGAGTCTATCTCTTTACTTTTAACCAGTGTTCTACATGCAAGAATAACGACATGGGTATTAAAATATAACTATTGTGGCTCATTTTTTGTTTTGACAAGCATAAATAGAGCTCTAAAATAATCTTGACACTCAATGCTTTTCATATCAATGAAATTCTAGTTAAATGTATGTTTATTACATAACTCCTAGTATTTATGTCTTGGATAGAGAAAAAAAAATCCATGTTTCCATATAAATTATGCCTATCTTTAAAACATATACAACTTTTTATGCAGTATAAAACCATATAAAATTTAGTTATAATATATTAGAAATAAATGTTATCATTATTTATTATTGTTTTCTTGACTACATCTACATGAAATTAGCATTTATTAGGTCATGTGATAATTAAATACTTATTATTAAGAGAAAATTATATTTTCAGCAGCAGAGGGGAGATTTTCTCTAATTACATCTACAAGTTTCATGACAACAAGCTATGAGGATTCCTTGGAGTCTATGTCCCTAGTGTCCAGCAGTTACAACTTCAACAATCAACAATATCATGGAATAAATTGTCAGGTTTCTGTCTCCTTCTTGACTCCTCTTTGTCTCAGGTGTTGAAATATTAGTACTTCTGTACTCTCTTGACTCCCCTTGTTGCAGTTACTAAAATATCAGTCCTTCTATACTGTCTTGAACTCCGCTTGACTGATGAATTACTAAATATTTGAGATAATTAGACAATAATTTTCTTTTGAAAAAGACCATACATGTGGTTCATTAATTATATCAATGACATTATCAAAGTGGATATTGGGAATGACATTATTTTGGTGAGTTATTTCAGAGTTGTGTGTCTTTTCAATCTTACATGAAACCCTCACATATGAGTGGGAAGATTAAAAGTAAGTGATCAGAGAAGCATGGTAATATTTATTTTATTCAATGGCACATACCAGGGGGGCTAAACTTGTGTTTTATTGTTCCTTCGACTACTGTACTAAATTTAAAACAGTTTCCTTATGATTCAGTAACTCTTCAAATGTTCTTTTTGGTTATTGTTTTTCTACTTGTTTGATTATTTGTTTGTTTGATTGGTTGGTTTTTGAAGACAAGGTATATTTTGTGTAGTCCTGGTTGTTGTGGAATTCACTCTGTAGACCAGGCTGGCCATGAACTGATAGATCTTGTCTCTCCCTCCCAAGTACTAAGATTACAGACAGTCACTAACCCCACCCAACACTCTCTAAAAATTTTAATCAATATGACTTTAATGGGTTCAAATATACAAATTGAAGGACATAAACACATGTCCATTTAAAATAACCCCATATCTAAGGCATGTTATGTAAATTGCCATATAATAGTTGCAGAGAAAATGTAGCAAGAGGATAAATACTGGAACTAATACAGACAAAGAAGTTTTTAGAAGAGCTATGTATAAATCTTGTCAAGAAAGCAGCATGTAAAACATTGATATGAATTTTTTTCATAGATGATACAAAATTTAATTTTTTCTTAAGAGCCAATGTAATGACTTTTAAAAAGTTATTTAATTTTTACATTTATTTCATTTTCTTATTTTCTTTCTCCAAATACTCTCATAAACTCCATTCTATTTTTTAAAATCATAGCTTCTTTTGACATTGCTTATACACACCCTTTATTCGAACACTTGGAAAGCAAGGACAGATATATCTCTGTTAATGAAAGCCTGGTCTAAAAAGTAAGATCTTGTTCATTTGTCTCTATATAATCTAACTTGTTTAAAAAGTTACTGAAAGGAATGAACAAATTAGTTTATATGCTTCTTTCATGATCCACAAGAGTCTGTGTAAACCAATATTAATTTGTTCATTTATAAAATTATGTCAAAACTGAGGAAAATAGTGCTTTTGATTAAGTAAAATTAATTACTTAATTGTAATTACTTAATTGCAATTGAAGTGAAGGGCTCTTAAACAAAATGATAAGTGATTGGTAATGTCAGGGAAAGAATAGAAGCCAAATGGAAGGAACATTTTGTAATTCCTTTGGTTTATTGGTCATTGATTGTGGAGTATTTTCGAAAATTCACATGAGTAGCATAATCATTAACCACCAGAGAGTGGTACAGAAGCAGAGAAAATGTTGGTTCTAACACTGGCAAAAAAGCATCAATGTACATAGATCCAAAAATGAATTTCAATCCTTGATCTAAAAGGAGACAAGGATAGAGCTTTACAGTCCTTCTTCTGCTTCATTTTTAAAAGCAACAAATATTGACATAATTTATTCCCTGTACTAAACTACAAAGGTTATCTGCTGTAAGCAACTTCAAAGAACATTTTAGTTACTATAAAAATTACCAATATTATATCACTTGAGCAATGATAGTTTTAGAAGTTGTGATTATATTATTCTTATTTTTTAAAAACTTTTTATTATTTTCAGTTCTAGAAAACTCCATGATGAAAATATTTATTTAGAGCCTGGACAACTACAGATTTTCTGAATTTTTCCATTTTATAAATAGTTTTGTAATGTGGGCATATCCTTTTGTGCTTTGGGTATGTTTTATAAACCTCTAATCATACTCTGGCTATTTAAAGATTTTCTTAGACATGGAAAAAGTCTATTTGCTTTTCAATAAAAGAATGTAAAATGAAAACACAGTGTATATAAACAAGGGAATTTAGCCTGTTGTATAGTGAAGTTAATTATACTTTTGTTGTTATATTGAGATATGTTCACTATTTGCATATCATTGCCTTAAATGCATATGTTTTCTACAACATATTTCTGAATGCAGGGTACAAGTGTCTTCTTTAATGTCTTGCTTCTGTTCTAACTCTTAAATTTCTAATTGTAATATATGCAAAGCTTTTATATTAGGATTTAAAGTAGAAAATGTATTTTAAAATTATAACAAATTTCTGAATTGCAATGGAATATAAAAGAAAATTGAGTTAATACTGGTGACCAAAGTAATTCATTCAAGATAAAATTGTAGGTAGAATTTCCAGGTAGGTAGGTAGTCTAGGGTAAAGGGAAACATGTGTCAGTGATACAGACTATTAGACTGAGATGTGAAACTTGAAAGAGCAGGAGGTAAGAGTAGAATGCTAAAGTTTTTGGAGCTTATTTTTATTTCTAATTTCTTACAAAATCTGGTTGTGTCCTTTTTAAACATAATATTATATGATCATAATTGGTGAATCATGAGCAATACATAAGAAATGTGAATAATTTAAGTATGCCTTTAACATAATATGTGATTCACAAAGAATGACACAGATAATTATCCATTTTAATTCCAGATGAGAAAAATACAGTAGTGGTGAGCAAAGAACATTGCTTCAAATCTCTAATCACAAACTGGACAAATAGGAACCAAAAGTGAAGGAGAACACTTACAAACTTAACATTCTCTCATGTCTGACTTTATGTTTTATGATGTGCTTCACCTGAGTTTCTGCCACTCCACTCTCTCAGGTTTTGATCAATTTTATTTTCATCCATCTTTCTCTTTTATTATCTGAAAAATGATGTCACACGAACTGATGAACCAGAGTTCTGTGACCACATTCATCTTGGTGGGCTTCTCAGAATATCCACAGCTCCAAATACCTCTCTTCCTCTTGTTCTTGACTATTTACTCAGTGACTTTGATGGGAAACCTGGGCATAATTGTGGTTATAAGGATAAATCCCAAACTTCACACTCCTATGTATTTTTTCCTCAGCCATCTTTCATTTTTGGATATATGTTATTCTAGTGTATTTACACCCAAGCTGTTGCAGATCTTGGTTATGGAAGACAGAACCATTTCTTTCAGAGGATGCATGACACAGTTTTTCTTCATTTGCACATTTGTAATTACAGAGATGTTCATGTTAGCAGTGATGGCCTATGACAGGTTTGTGGCTGTTTGTAACCCCTTGCTCTATACTGTTGTAATGCCTCACAAGTTCTGTGCTCTACTTGTAGCTGGGACTTACATGTTGGGAGGACTGTGTGCAGTGATACTCATATATACTCTTTTACAGTTATCTTACTGTGAATATGGCACCATTAATCACTTTGGCTGTGAGTATTCTGCTGTCATCTCTGTATCCTGCTCTGACTCATCCTTTAGCCAGATGACATGCTTAGTCATCTCTATATTCAGTGAGTCTTCTAGTGTCCTGATCACTTTAGCCTCATATGTGTTCATAGTTGTCACAATTATTAAGATGCCTTCCAAAGGAGGACTTCGAAAAGCCTTTTCCACCTGCACTTCCCACCTGACAGCCATCACAATCTTCCATGGGATTATACTCCTTCTATATTGTGTTCCCAACTCAAACAGCTCAAGGCTCTTTGTTAAAGTGGCCACAGCTCTTTATACAGTCATGATTCCCATGCTGAACCCCCTTATCTACAGCCTTAGGAATAAAGACGTGAAAGACACAGTCAGGAGACTAATGAGCTCCAAACTACATTCTCACTTTAATTAATTTGATATATTTGTGTGTGTGTGTGTGTGTGTGTGTGTGAGAGAGAGAGAGAGAGAGAGAGAGAGAGAGAGAGAGAGAGAGTGACAGAGAGATAGGACACAGAGAGACAAAGGAGAGACACTGGGATATCATTTTTAAAGTACTGAAACACTTATATTTTGTGTTTAGTATAAATGTAGTGCAATTTGATTATTAAATGTAATCAATTTCAGAAAAGAAAATATTTCTAGACTTTTCTGTTAGTTACTATGGATGTTAATAAGAAGAAATTCAAATTTAGAATTTACTATTTAAATTATTTAATATGCAGTTGGCCTTAAAAATTCTTTATATGTAGATAATAATAATCTGTACTGAATCCTCAAAACAATGTCTCCCTTATGTTGTATAAATTTTGTTTTATTACTGTATTTCTTTTCATAAAGAGATTTTATGTTTATTTTGCACAAAGATCATCTCATTTTAAGAAAGCAGATAAAATATCTGAAGAATTTTTTATATTTCACACTAATCTAAATAATAACAGTGTATTTTAATTTAATAAATTATAAAATAAAAAGTGTTATCAATTAATTCTTTATTTTATTGTAATATCAATTAAATAAGTTACATAGTAAAACCATATTACTAAATTATATTTTGAATCATGCATTCTCTCTCAGGGATTATTCGTCAGCTGTAAATCATATTTATTCTACCACACATTCTTTCTAAATATTATTTTTTTATCTTTCCTAAATCGTTCTTTTTCAGTGATAAGATTTACACCCATAAACTAGATCTCATCTTTATTCCCCATCTCTGTGAGCTGCCATCACAAGGAAGATATTCTCAAGATTGAACACTAATCTACATGTTAGCATCCTCAATAATACACATCATTTATCATTTCTGGTGTTTTACATGCCTGTTGACCTTTCCACACAGTTGACCCTGCTGTAATAGAATCCCAGTGTACTTTTGAAAATAAATGTTTTTTTTTTATAAAAATACTATGCATTTTTATTCTTATTATCATTAAATTAAAAGAAATTTTGAAATATATCTATTTAATACCTGAGCAGTGGAGTAGTTCCTCTATATTATTAAGGGCTCTACTCTCATTTTTATAGATACCAACAACTTGACAGTTAGTGTAAAGCACTTGCTATTAATTTCAGAAAATATAATCAGTATTGTAACTCTGTAAGTATTAAGGGAATAAAATCTGCTATACCTGTTGTAAATATCTTACTTTTGTCAATGACTAGAATAACTCTATGGCTGGAATATTTTTCTTTTCT
>PVIH01030806.1:0-11680 GCA_004025045.1 Sigmodon hispidus | reverse complement strand
TCAAAGAGAGAAACATCACAGTCAAACCTCACCCAGCTGTCTTCCAGCTTCCTCAGCCTCATTCGGTTGCTTCTAATTGCTGCTGTTTCCCTAAACCTGCCTTAAATACCCTTCTTGCCCAGCTGTATCCCATCCAGGTTAGGACTAAAGGCGTGAGCTACTCTATTTGGTAGTCAGCCGTTAACTCACAGAAACACAGAAAGATCTCTGTCTCAGGAGTTATGGGATTAAAGATTTAGGTAACCTCTCCCAGGCTTTCCCTGTGCTGGGATTAAAGGTTTATGCCATTGAAGCCCAGCTGTTTGGCCTTGTACTCTGTGTGAGTTACCGATGCTCTGTTATCCCTGGAACTCCTGGAGCTATCTCTGCCTAGTTTGACTGTCGGTTGATCTCTTGATATTCCAAGTTTTATTAAATATGTAACGTATTACCACATTTCCCCTTTTGTGTCAAAAATAAAAAAAGCTATAACTAACATAAGAAAAACGATATACAATAGGTACAATAGTTATATACAAACAATAATTACATGAGGAATGTCCAATTCATTAACAACTGACAAATTCAAAGAAAATATTCCATTATTGATCTTATTTTGGTGATTACAAAGAATTGTACCTAATCCACTTTGTATCTAACTTGTATTACTAACTTCAAACTAGATTTGGAAGTCTCGTAAACTTAAACACTTTAACTTCTAAGTGAGTTTTATTTTCTAAAACTGTCACTAGAAAACTATAAGTATTAACTATCTCATCTTCAAATCCCTTAGAGACCCAAGAAGGAAATAATATTAAGTAAATAGCACAGGTAAGCAAGCAACTTCCAAAAAATGTAAGAAATAAAACAGCTGAGTCACCCAAGGTCTTCTGTGTCATTGAAGCATGGGTCTTTGGCCTACAGGCCTAGCATGTCTGCCAGGCTTTTCCGTGCAGCGGAATATTCTTAAAAGATCTTCCTACCTTGTCTTGGCAAGATTCAGCAATTCGTTTTTGTGTGTTTCTCCTGCTTGTCCATTTTGAATATCATATTGTCAGCAGTCAAGGCAAGAGTACCTTCCTGTCCAGTGGCTAACTTTTGTCACTAAGAAGGTCAACTCATATGGAGGAGCTTCCTTGATGTCCATAATCTTCTCTGAAGTGGATTGGTGCTGCCAGGAGCATATGACCCATTGTCATAAAAATAATAAGAACTTATGTTTTTAAAATATCTTAATGCCATATTCTATGGATCTCTGAAGTGCTTGAAGAAGACCTGTTCATCTAAAACATATCTGATCTTGAAAACATTTCTAATATGACTGTAAGTTTGATTGTAATGTCCAACTACTAATTTACATTTCTTTATATCCTAATTAGTTGTTAATAATAACTTCCATGGACTAGCAATTTATTAGATTAAACTCTATAAGTATAATACCTTGAACAAACAGATATATGTACAGTAACAAAATTAATCTCGACTTTATATCAATATACACAATTTGTATACAATATACAAAAAATCTAGTATAAAATATTTGAAGCTAATAATTGCTTTTTAAAAGGAGATTCAATAATCTACCCTTATATCTCATTATATCTGTATCCCTTTTTTCTTTTCTTTTTTTTTTTAAACAAGGACCCTGAATCTAATCTCTCTTGTTTAGCTTTTTTCTAACCATAACCAATAACAATTTTTAACCAATTATCCTAAACAATGACAAACATCTATAACCCATTGAAAGACCAAAAACCACCCACCCCACATCTTGAGAATGTGGACACATGTTCTTAAATTTATTTCCTACTGTTTGGGGGTGATGGCATCTTTAGGGGACCCTGAAAAGTTTTGTTAACTTGTCAAGTCTTGAAATAAGTAGCTGTATCTTTTGTTGTTCATTCTTTGCAGAACAGGAAAGTGCACAACTTGTCTCAAGTCCTGTCTGGAGTAATCTGTGAAGCTGGTTCATCTTAGCTAGCCACCTTGAAATTGTCCTGAGCAGTTTGTAGTCCAAATCTGATCTTTGGTTGGTATTTGTCAGCCTGGTGTTGTCATAGTCCATGTGAAATCATTGTTGTAGGGCCCCATCTTCCTTTTGGATACCTCCAGTTCACAATTAGGCATTGTCATGGATCACTGCAGAAAGCTGATAAGAGACTAAAACCCAACACAATATACAGGAGGCTAAATATATAAATATTTATTCAGCATAGGATTAGTGACAATATAATAGTCCTTTATTTTTAGTTATTCTTCTGTCCCATATCAGGTGGCTCTTCTGATATGATGCAGAGATTTTGCATTTTCCTTTAACAAGTATGATTGGATTTAAAGAAAGAGAGAGCACACTCCAACTCTAAAGCCAGCTCTAATTTATAATTAAACTGGGACTTCGACTTTTCTTATAAATAAAGATATATAGAGGTTAAGAAATAAGATTTTACCCTGTAAAATATATTGGTACCAATAGGTCTGATATTCTTTTGCTTGTGAATTTTTCTGGATAGCTTCCTTTCTGTTGTAGATGTCTAGATGTCCAAGATCTTTTAACTTCTTTTTTTTTAATTTTTTTTAATTTTTTTTTGATATTTCTTTTTTTTTCCTTCTTTATTTTGTATTTATCAAGAAAAAAAAACAGTAAAAAGAATTTACAATGCGGAAGAGTTAACAATAACTGTACAGAGGATAAGAATCATAAGCATGGCTTATCAAGGGTGGAAATACAAATTAACTTCTTGAAGATGGGTATTTCTGGTTTTTTGTAAAGTCAAAAACAAAAACCTGCTCTAACCCTTTGTTTTTTCTTACAACTTGTAAGAATTGTAGTATGGGTAGATGAGCCATCAATTCTTATTTTCATGAAGTTTTCTCTGGTTCAAATCAAGTCTTTATTAATTTTGATGGTACCCATAACTTTTCTTCACCTGTGGTAACAAAAACAAATCTCCTTCCCCCAATGTAGCACATAGCCTGGCTTCCATTCTGAAGTGAATATATCTTTGAAATAGATGGGCTGATATAGCTGATCCATTTTTTCTATAGTCCAATGACTTTCAGCAGATGTTGTTTCTTTCTCATTAGCACTGAGAAAATTTAAAGTTAATAAAGCTCTATGTAGTCTATTTCTAGGGGTCTTTGTTACTCTTTTCTGTTTATTTAGCATCTCCTTTAGAGTTTGATTTGATCTCTCTAAGACTGCTTGCCCTGTAGGATTACGTAGTATTTCTGTTATATGTTTTATGTTATAGTAAGCAAAATATTGTTTTATTTTACTAGAGATATATGCTGGAACATTGTCTGTCTTAATTTGTACAGGTATTCCCATGATGGCCATAACTTCTAACAAATGTATGATTACAGAATCAGCCTTTTCTGAACTCAAAGCAGTTGCTCATTGAAATCTTAAAAATATATCTATTGTATATCATTCATATCTTAAGTTTTCCAAATTCTATAAATGGAATACATCTATCTATCAGATTTCATTTCTATATATACCTTTAGGTTTACTCCCTGCTAACAATGGAGTTTGGTTATAGAAGGAACAGGTGGGACATCTTTTTATAATTTCTTTGGCTTGTTACCAAGTGATGGAGAAATCTTCTTTTTAATCCTTCGCTATTGGCATGATGCTTTTAAATGAAATTTTGAGGCCTCTATCACATTTTCTATTAATAATTTATCAATTTTATCATTATTTTGTGCTAAAGAACCTGGCAGACCCATATGGGATCCAATGTGTGTTATATAAAAGAAATGATTCCTAGTCCTAATTATCTCTTGTAACAGAATAAATAATGAAGTTAATTCTGACTCATCAGTAAAATCAGCAGTTTCAATGTGTAAAACAACTCTCTCTGCATACTGAGAGTCAGTTACTATGTTAAGAGGTTCAGTAAAATCCATTCATACCATCATGATAGCATATAATTCTGACTTTTGAACAGAATGATAAGGGCTTAGAGCCATTTTACTTATATTTTCTGATTTGTGCCATGCCTTTCCTAATTTGTTTACATCAGTATAAAATGTGGGACTCCAGAAATTGGTTTATCTCTTACAACACAAGGAAGAATCCAATTAGTTTTTTTAAAAAAATTCAGTTCTTTTGCTTTGAGGATATTTGTTGTTAATATCTCCCAGAAAATTACTGCAGGCTCTTTGCCAAGGTTCACTTTCTACCCATAATTGGTCAATTTCTTCATTAGTTAAATTTCTGCTGGGAACAACAATTTCTGCTGGGTCCATTTCTGTTAATTGATGAAGTCTTAATTTTCCTTTAAAAATTAATTCAGAAATCTTTCCCACATATGTCTTTAATTTTTTACTGGGTTTATGTGATAAATATCCATTTCAATATAACATTTTCCTTTTGCATTAAAATTCCTGTAACACAATGCTTAGAGGGTAAGCTAACTAGGATGCAATTAAGGTCTAGATTTACATGATCCACATAATCCACATGTGCATCCTATAATTTCTTTTCCACCAAAGCCAATTCTCTCTCAACTTCAGGAGGCAATTCTCTCAGACTATTTAAGTCTTTGTCACCATTTAAGGTTTTGAACAAATTATCGAGTTCAACATTTTTTATTTCAATAGTGGGTCATAAATTGGCAATGTCTCCTAGTAATCTTTGAAAATCATTAAGTGTCTCCAATTTATCTCTCCTGATTTGTGCCTTTTGGGATCTAATTTTCTTGTTGATCTATCTTGTAACCTAAATAATTAATGGAATCTTTCCTTTGTATTTTTTCAGAGGCTATTTATTGCTGCCATGAGGCATAAATCCAGAGTATGTTCATCATATAAGGATTGCTTTTCAATATCCACATAATCCTCTTGCCCAAGAAGTTGTTCCTGGGAGACTTCTATGCCTCTGTCTCTGTTTCTTTGTTCTGTTGTTATCGTCTCCTCCTTCCACCATGTTTTCCACTGTAAAAGTGGCCCAGCTTCCAAAACAGCAGTAACCATATCTAACCAATCCTTAGGAATAATCCGGTTACAACATGACTATGAATTTAACATTTGTTTTACAAATGGTGAATGCATCCCACATGCCACAATCACATCTTTAACTCTTTTTCACTCTGGCATTTGTACTGGAGCTCAATTAACTTCTTATAATGTCTTTATCCTTTTTTAAAAGCTACTGGGTATATTAGTGTTGGTTGTCTGATAATCTTAGGCTGTTTTTGGATAATCTTACATGACATTGCTGAAATTGGTTCTTTATATTCCCCTGTTTGGGTTTGAAAATCTTTGTGTTCTCTCTTAACAGGCTTTTCTAAGACTTTTCTTAGCATTCACATTTATTGACTTCTTCAATGATAAAACAGAAGTCAAACAAAAATATTCATATATTTATCATTTCCTTTACTGGTTCCAATATCAAATTGTCTAAAGAAAGTTCACAGAAAGATCAACTACCCTCCATTGCCTTAAACAAATTCCTCCTTTTAAAAAAAACTGAAAGACTGAGGACTTTGAAATTCAGACCTCATCCAGAGGTGAGCAGGGTCTGGTGCCAGAAACCCGTCTGGAGACTCACTTTCCAGGACCAGGGTCAATCTGTAGAGCCTGATCCCAGACTCTCCTAAAAAGACAGGACTAGGGTTTGGCTGTAAGGGGCTCCTCCAGCCACACCTAAAAGAGGGAACCTTGTACAGCACCACCTGCCTCCAGGGCAAACTGTGTAATCAGAGAAGGACTGAGGCTTTGAAATTCAAACCCCTGTCCTGAGCAGAGTCAGAGATAGAGCAGACCCCTTGCCCAGAGGAGACAGGAGACACAAAAACCCTCTTGCCACAACTGACTAAGAGCAGACTAATCGTGAACCACTGAAGCCATGGGTAGATGCCAATCCAAAAATACATATAATAATATAAAGAACAACAAGGCAACTCCAGAAGAAACTGGTGGTTCTACAACTGCAAGACCTGAACAAAACAATGAAGAGGAAAAAGAAGGAAACAAAAACACCTTTATGAAAATTATTGAAGCTTTAAAAGAACATATAAAAATTTCCCCTAAAGAAAATCCAAACAAAAAACTGGAAGAGATGAACAAATCCTTGAAAGAAAACCAAGAAAATGGAAACCAAAAAATGAAAGAAACATTCCAGGAACTAAAAACTAAAATAGAAGCAATAAAGAAAGCACAAAATGAGGCAAAGATAGAAACAGAAAATCTGAAGAAAAGAGCTGGAACTATGGATGCAAACATAATCAACAGAATCCAAGAGATGGAAGATAGAATCTCTGAAGTGGAAGACTCAGTAGCAGAAATAGCTACATCAGTCAAAGAAAATACTAAAACCAAAAAAGCCATAACACAAAATGTTCAGGAAATCCGGGACACCATGGAAAGACCTAACTTGAGAATAATAGGAACAGAAGAAGGAGAAGAATACCAGCTTAAAGGCACAGATAATGTCTTCAATAAAATCATAGAAGAAAACTTTCCTAACTTAAAGAAGAAATGCCTATAAAGATACAAGAAGCTTACAGAACACCAAATAGATATGACTCCACAATAAAGGTCCACTCACCACATATTAATCAAGCCACAAAACAAAGAAAAAATTTTAAGAGCGGCAAAAGAAGAGGCCAACGTACTTAAAAAGGTAGATACATCAGAATAATACCTGACTATTCAATGGAAACCATGAAAGCTAGAAGGGCTTGGTCAGAAGTTATACAGACACTAAAAGAGCATGGTTGGAAACCTAGACTACTATATCTAGCAAAATTATCAATCACCATAGATGGAGTAAACAAGATATTTCATGACAAAGTCAGACTAAAACAATACCTATCTACAAATCTGGCATTTCAGAGAGCATTAGAGGGGAAACTCCAACCTAAGGATTCCAGATACACCCATGAAACCATAAATAATCAATAATCTCACAGAAGAATAGCCCAGAGAAAGGAATTACATACAAGCTACCTCAAAAAATAGCAGGAAATATCAATCAGTGGTCACTAATATCCCTTAATATCAATGGACTCAACTCACATATAAAAAGACACACACTAACAAAATGGATACAAAAACAGAAGCCATCCTTCTACTGCATACAAGTAACAGACCTCAACCACAAAGACAGACACAGGCTCAGAGAAAAGGGATAAAAAAAGATTTTCCAATCAAATGGCCCTAAGAAACAAGCTGGGGTTGCCGTCCTAGTATCTAACAAGGTAGACTTTAAGCTAAAAGCAATTAAAAGGGACCAAGATGGTTATTACTTATTCATGGCAGGACAAATTGGTCAAGAGGAGATTTCAATCCTGAATATTTATGCCCCTAATATAAGGGCACCTACCTATGTAAAAGAAACACTGCTAAAGCTCAAATTCCACATCAATTCTCACACCCTAATAATGGGAGACTTCAATACCCCAATTTCACCCCTTGATAGGTCAACCAGATAGAGACTCAACAGAGAAATAAGGAGTCTAACAGAGGTTATGATGCAAATGGATTTAATAGAATTTTACAGAAGCTTCCACCCAAATGCAAAGGAATATACATATTTCTCAGTTCCTCATGTAGCTTTTTCTAAAACTGACCACATAATTGGTCATAAAGCATATATCAACAGATACAAAAAATGGAAATAATCCTTTGTATCATATCAGACCACCATGGCCTAAAGTTAGAGTTCAATAACATCAAAAATCACAGAAAGATTGCCAACTCATGGAAACTAAACATCACTCAGCTGAACCACCTCTGGGTAAAGGAAGAAATTAAGAAAGAAATCAAAGTCTTCCTAGAATTTAATGACAATGAATCCACAATGTACCCAAACTTGTGGGACACAATGAAAGCAGTCTTAAGAAGAAAATTCATAGCACTCGATGCCTATACAAAAACCCTGAAGAAATCCCACACTAGAGAACTAACAGCACAGCTGAAAGCCTTAGAACAATTAGAAGCAAACTCAGCTAGAAGGAGTAGATGGCAGAAAATAATCAAACTTAGAGCTGAAAACAGTACAGCTGAAACAAAAAGAACAATACAAAGAATCAATGAATTAAAGGGTTAGTTCTTTGAGAAAGTCAACAAGATAATTCCTTATCCAAACTAATCAAAAGACAGAGAGAGAGTGTTCAAGTCAACAAAATCAGAAGTGAAAAGGGGGGCATAACAACAGACCCCCAGGAAATACAGAGAACTATCAGATCATACTTTGAAAATCTATATTCCACAAAAATGGAAAACCTAGAAGAAATGGGCAGCTTTTCAGACAGGTACCATTTACCAAAATTAAATGAAGATCAGATTAATTACCTAAACAGACCTATAACCCTTAAGGAAATTGAAGGTGTCATTAAAAGCCTTCCAAGTAAAAAAAGCCCAGGTCCAGATGGTTTCAGTGTGGAATTCTACCAGACATTCAAAGAAGAATTACTACCATTACTCCTTAAACTATTTCACACAGTAGAAACTGAAGGAATATTACCCAATTCCTTTTATGAGGTCACAATTATCCTAGTATACAAGCCACTCAAAGACACAATAAGGAAGGAGAATTATAGATCAATTTCCCTCATGAGTATTGATGCTAAAATTCTCAACAAAATTTTGGCAAACCATATACAACAATATATAAAAAATATCATCCACCATGACCAAGTAGGATTCATCCCAGAAATGCAAGGATGGTTCAACATATGAAAAACCGTAAACGTCATCCATCATATAAACAAACTAAAGGAAAAAAAAAACCACATGATCATATCCTTAGATGCTGAAAAAGCCTTTGACAAAATCCAACACTCCTTTATGATTAAAGCCCTGGAGATATCAGGAATACAGGAAAAATATCTAAATATAATAAAGGCGATTTACAAGAAGCCAACAGCCAACATCAAACTTAATGGAGAAAAACTAAGAGCAATCACACTGAAATCAGGAACTAGACAAGAATGTCCTCTCTCCCCTTATCTAGTCAATATAGTTCTCAAAGTTTTACCTAAAGCAATAAGAGAACAAAAGGAGATTAAGGGGATACAAATTGGAAAAGAAGAAGTAAAACTATCTCTATTTGCAGATGATATGATTGTATACATAAGTGACCCAATGAATTCTACTAGGGAACTTCTACAGCTGATAAACACCTTCAGCAATGTAGCAGGATACAAGATTACCTCAAAGAAATCAGTAGCCCTTCTATATAGTAAAGATAAAAGGGCCGAAAAAGAAAGAAGGGAAACATCACCCTTTATAATAGCTGCAAATAGCATTAAATACTTTGGATAACTATAACCAAAGAAGTAACAGATATATTTGACAAAAAATTTAAATCACTGAAGAAAGAAATTGAAGAGGATATCAGAAAATGGAAAGCTCTCCCATGTTCCTGGATAGATAGGATCAACATAGTAAAAATGGCAATTCTACCAAAATCAATCTACAGATTCAATGCACTGCCCATCAAAATCCCAACACAATATTTAATGGACTTTGAAAGAACAATATTGAACTTCATTTAGAATAACAGTAAAGCCAGGATTGCCAAAACAATTTTGCTCAACAAAAGAACCTCAGGAGGCATCACTATCCCGACTTCAAGTTATACTATAGAGCTACAGTAATAAAAACAGCCTGGTACTGGCATAAAAACAGATTTATGAATCAATGGAATAGAACTGAGGATACAGGCATTAACCCAAAAACCTATGAACACCTGATCTTTGACAAAGAAGCCCAAAATATTCAATGGAAAAAAGATAGTATCTTTAACAAATGGTGTTGGCATAATTGGTTGGTAGTGTGTAGAAAAATGCAAATAGATCTAAGCCTGTCACCCTGCACAAAACTCATATCCAAGTGGATCAAAGACCTCAACATAAACCCAGCCACTCTGAATTTGATAGAAAAGAAAGTGGGAAATACACTTCTACAAATTGGCACAGGAGACCACTTCCTAAATATAACACCAGTGGCACAGACACTAAGAACAACAATCAATAAGTGGGACCTCCTGAAACTGAGAAGCTTCTGTAAAGCCAGGGACACTGTCAATAGGACAAAACGACAGCCTAAAGAATGGGAAAAGACTTTCACCAACCCTACAAGTGATAGAGGATTGATCTCTAAACTATATAGAGAACTCAAGAAACTAGAGCCCAAAACCTTGAACAACTCAGTCAAAAAATGGGGTTCAGATCTAAAAAGGGAATTCTCAGGAGAAGAATTACAAATGGCTGAAAGGCACCTGAAAAAGTGCTCATCATATTTAGCCATCAGAGAAATGCAAGTCAAAACAACTTTGTGGTACCACCTGACACTTGTCAGATTGGCTAAGTTAAAAGACACAGATGACAGCCTATGCTGGAGAGGATGCGGAGCAAGGGTAACACTCCTCTATTGTTGGTGGGAGTGTAAGCTTGTTCGGCCACTCTGGAATGCAGTATGGCGGTTTCTCAGAAATCTGGGAATCAATCTTTCCAAGGATCCAGCAATACCCCTTCTGGGTGTGTACCCTAATGATGCACATTCACACTCCAAAGACATTAGCTCAACTATGTTTATAGTAGCATTATTCGTAATAGCAAGAACCTGGAAACAACCTAGATGCCCCTCAACTGAAGAGTGGCTTATTAAAGTGTGATACATCTACACAATGAAGTACCATTCAGCAGTAAGAAAAAAATGATATCCTAAAATCTGCAGGCAAATGGATGGATTTGGAGAATATTCTTCTGAGTAAGATATCTCAAACCCAGAAAGATAAGCAGGGGATGTACTCACTCATTAGTGGACCCTAAATGAAAAAGCAAAAAGCAAAGCATTTCCAAGCTGCAAACCACAACCACTGAACAGCTTGGGATCTGAAACACCTTGGACTGACACCTTGGATCCCATTCTCTCTAGAGGAACACCTGACTCAGTCTTGATGTTGGGGTGAGGAAACTGGATCTGCCAGGAGTAGATGCTGAACTGAGCAATATTGGGATCTTGGGACCTCCTGCCCATGCTGGGGAGGAGACGGGGAGATGTGAAGAGAGAGTGGGTAGGGGGGGGTAGGAGGGCAAAGGGACCTTGAATAAGGATATACACGGATAGAAAATGTGACTTTATTCATAATAATAATATTAATAATAATAAAAGAAACTTAATGATAAAAGACTGATGTACTCACCAATCCAGTTGTCACTGACAATTCAAATGACTGTGAAGTGGGGCAGCTACCTAGTGTGATAGCAGCCCAAGGAGGGGTTCCCCCCCAAAAAAAACCCCTTAACCCACCAGGAGACAGAGGCCACTGTCTGAAAAGCTTACCGAGGTGAAAGTGAACCAGAAACTGTGCTGCTAGTCTGCCTAAGATGACAGGCTAACTCAGAACAGAAAGCCTAGCCAGCTGGTAATTACTCCTCAGGCCATGTGTTGCTCTGGCTGTCAAGTGGCTTTATTTTTTTTAGGGGGGATGCAAGAATTTATGCCCCAAGTTGGACACCAAGTGTTTCACAAATTCTGGTTGTAATAAAAGAAACTCAGAGCCTGGTGTCAGGGAAAGGCTGAAATATCAAAGAGAGAAACATCACAGTCAAACCTCACCCAGCTGTCTTCCAGCTTCCTCAGCCTCATTCGGTTGCTTCTAATTGCTGCTGTTTCCCTAAACCTGCCTTAAATACCCTTCTTGCCCAGCTGTATCCCATCCAGGTTAGGACTAAAGGCGTGAGCT
>PVIH01030805.1:0-11681 GCA_004025045.1 Sigmodon hispidus | reverse complement strand
TCAGGGCTCATTCAGGCCTTCCTGGCCCTTTAGCACAGGGTAATGATGAGATTGATCGGTTATTGATAGGGAATGTGGTAGAAGCCTCAGAATTTCACAAGAAGCATCATGTCAATAGCAAGGGATTAAAGAAGAGTTTTCCCATCACTTGGCATCAAGCCAAGGAAATTTTGTGAAAGTGTGACAAGTGTTCCCTTTACAATCAACCATCCTTACCCACTGGGAGTAATCCTAAGGGTACAAGGAGCAATGAGATTTGGCAGATGGATGTGTTTCACTTCCCAGAATTTGGTAAGATGAAATATGTTCATCATACCATTGACACCTACTCAGGAATGCAGTGGGCTACCGCCCTGAGTTCTGAAAATGCTAATGCAGTACTCACTCATCTTCTGGAAGCCATGGCCATATTGGGAATTCCTAATCAAATTAAGACTGACAATGCTCCAGCATATGTTTCCCAGAAAATGAAGCAGATTTTTGGATATTATGAGATAAAGCACGTTACTGGGATACCACACAACCCCACTGGACAAGCAGTTGTGGAAAGATCCCATCTCACATTGAAAGAGATGCTTCATAAACAGAAAGGTGGTATGAAAAAACCTAGGGAGAGATTACATAGTGCCAATTATCACGGTACTAACCCACCAAGAACTTTATGCTAACTAAGGTATTTTATTTAAAAGTTACTTACATAACAGGGATTGTTCCAGGGGAGGAGGAGAAGAGGTAGGAGAAAGACGGAGAAGTGGAGAGCAGGAACGATCCACGCTGCAGAAAGCAGGAGCAGTCCCAACCGTGGAGAACCTGAGCAATCCTAACTGTGCACAGCAGGAGCGATCCGTGGAACCATCTTAAAAAAAAAAAAAGCAGAAAATGAAAGACCTTTGAGACAGAGAAAGAAGGAACCTGCTATATGTCACTCAGTGATCACCTTTGAGGTATAGACCAATCAGGACAGTTGCAAGATAGTTTCATATCATATCTTTAACAAGAATTTCAGATGGACTCACTCAGTACAATGAGAATGGTTATAGACATTTGTGGAATAGTTATATATATGTTTAGTTACTTCATTAGGACTTAACCATTGTTTAGTTTACAGGACCCCACAGAGATACCATCGCCCACAGGCAAGCATGAAGCAACTTAGCCTGCCTAGACAGGATAAGACGGTCCTACCAAAAAATACCCTGCTTCTATGGAGAATTGTCAGATATCATAGACCAGTAGCCACAAGGATGAATGGTCCCGTTGTACAGAGAAGTGGTGGATGACTGTCCAGGTAGTTAACTGTCATTGTCTTCTCCTAAATTTTGAAAATTACTTCATCATGCTTCCAACTTCAGGTATATATTTTCCTTCTCAGGTCTTGATGGTGTTGAAGACTGGATAGTTGAGGTTGTTACTACTTCACATCTCAGCAAGGACACTCAGGTGTTAGAACTTTATTGTTCGAGATAAACAGCATTGACGCAATCCCTGTGCATTTCCTCGTATTAACATTTTAGACATTAAATTGCACCTTGTATTTGTTGTTTGTTAGTGGTAGTTTGACCTCACTTATGTTAGTACCTTTCTCTTCCCCAGACACTGCCTTATGATGATCCCTATAGTATGTAGTTTTATATTTAGTTTTGAACCCTCTTATTTAGACAGAAGGGGGAGATGTAGCGGGAAATCTGAAACTATGCAAAAAAGCCGTGCCAGAGTGCTGAGCCGGGCAGAGTCGGGGAGGAAACAACGAACGAGCACCTCGCTGGAAGACAGAAGCGTCGCGTTGCTGGACAAGTGACATGGAAGGAAGGACTGGCCGGCTGGGACTGATCTCGCTCTGCTGCACAGATGGTTCCACGGATCGCTCCTGCTGTGCATGGTTAGGATTGCTCTGGTTCTCCACGGTTGGGACTGCTCCTGCTTTCTGCGGCATGGATCATTCCTGCTCTCCACTTCTCCATCCTTCTCCTACCTCTTCTCCTCCTCCCCTGGAACAATCCCTGTTATGTAAGTAACTTTTAAATAAAATACCTTAGTTAGCATAAAGTTCTTGGTGGGTTAGTACCACGATACAACTCTTTAAAAAAAATTAAAGCATTTATTAGGAGCTTGCTTTATGTCTTAGACGTTAGTCCATTATCATTCCGGTGAGAAGCAGAGCAGCACACAGGCAGACATGGTGCTGGAGAAGGAGCCTGAGAAGTCATCACCCTCATCCATAGGTAGAGGGGGAGAGAGACAGAGAGAGACAGAGAGACTCGGCTTGTCACTGGCTTTTGAAACCTCAAAGTCTGTCTCCAGTGACACATTTCCTCCACCAACACCACATCTCCCAATCTTCCCAGTCCTTTCAAATGGTGCCATGCCATGGTGACTAAGCATTTGAAAATATCAGCCTATAAAAGCCATTTTTACTCACATCACCACACATTGTTTTTTACTTTGCAGTTACAATGATATCAACGTCTGATTCATTTCTTTGGTGGGGAAGGCTGCTGATAGCAGGTCGAACCTCTGCCCTGGACAGGGTCAGAAACTCATACAACATTAAAGGATCTTCAACTCAAATATTTAAGGTTCAAACTAAATGGTAAAAAAGCTGTGAAATCTTAGTCTTAAATATTAACTTCTAAGATGTTAAGAAATTCACTTAGTGACTAGCTTTATTGAGCCTCTACTATGTGGCTTCAAGGTTAAGCCTAAAGCCACCCTTCCTGTCATCCTAACATCTCAGTCTCCCCTACAGAGGTCATCACCCCAGTCCCAGGGCAAACACTTCAGTCTGTCTGTGCTCAATGAGGAACTTGAACTTCTAAGATTGAACTTCTCAGAGGGAGCTCTGAGAGCTGGAAGGTTGGGCCACTTGGGTTTCTTGTAACCTTGGATGGCCACCCTGGATTCTACATAGAAGAGATCAAGGTCCGTGTCTCCTTCCCACAAAGGGGTTGCAGAGATATTGAAGGACCTACTGGTCACCAGAAAAGAAGCTGAATAAACAAACCAATTCCCATAAACCTGCCTGTCTGTTCTCACAGGACTTGTCTTAGCAGACAATCTCATGAAATTGCAAAGACACTGTCCCCTGTCGCACAGGGAAACATTACATGTATCTGCTGCTTCTGTGCCAAGGCAACAGCAGAAGCAGCAAGGCAGGACACAGGGACTATGCGCTGGGTGGAGTGCAATTCTCAAGAGTCTTGCAGCCAGGACAGCGCCCAGTGGTCCTCACTCTCTCACACTCCAGGGTGGCAGGCTCTCAACACCGTTTCTTCTTTGCCCACAAGTCTCTCTGTCCCCCCACAGATCAGGCCTGTCATATTAAGGGGTAGGGGGACATATCCAGATTGCAGTCTCCAGAAATGTGCTGCTAGAGCTGCCCTTAGTCCTTGCACCACTAACATTTTCTACATTGCCCCTGACAGGGTCTCACTGGACACACTGGTGTCCACACAGAACCTCCTGGCTCTCAACGTGAACCTCACTGTGCCTCATGAAAACAGGACATGTCTATCCCCAAAATGGCCACTTGCAGCCTCCTCCTCCCACACCGGAGCCAACACTATCAGCCCTTCGCTGAGTTTCTATGCTCCTGAGCTGTGACTTCTTCCTTCACCCAAAAGCCAACACTGTGGTGTGCTCAAGTTCCTCAGCCCTTTGTCCATCCTCACTCCTCCCCATCTCCAACTCTCCGGCAAGCCCTCTTCTCACTGGTAAACAACCAGCCTAGTGATCTGGATAAATCCCAAATTCTACAGTATCTTTCCCAGACACCATCACACAACCATAGGCTATGAGGACACCAGGATTTGTCTAGGGCTGAACATGCTTATTTAGGCCTTGGCACACAGTCCACCAGTGAGTTACAACCCAGCCTTCACACTGGCACCACTGAGTGACCTCACTCTGCCCAAAAGAACTCTCAAGTCCACCTTATCATTTTGTATGTGTGCACTTGTTCATGTGTGTGTGTGCACAACTGTGTGTGTGTGTGTGTGTACCAGTTCTGTTCCTTTAAAGAACTCTAATGGATAGACTCTCAGCAGGAGTGGGATCCTATAACTTGGGATGGAGATACTCGGAAAAATGTTACCGAGGAAGGACTTGGAAACCTCGGATTCTTAGGGGTTTATTTCACCTGAGGAAGCAGTCTGTCTTGTCCTTTGGAGATGACTCTTCCCCACACCCACTGGCTGTAACATTGTCCTCTTCACCTTTGCTGAGGAAATTACTCCTCCATTACCTGCTCTATCAGCAGTGACTTTCCCTGAAGGAATGCCAGGGAGACAATGCTGATGCCCCTCTGGGTCCACCTATAGTTATCTTTAGACCTATAACCAGACTTAAGGCAAAGCAGACTCCTAGGGGAAAATAGAAAGTGTAGTCCATAAGAAGATGTGCCACAACACATGAGCTCATGAGTCTACTGATTCATTCAAGCAAAAGTCTGGGGAATGTGAGTGTGGTAATGGATGGTGAGGGTTAGGGATGATTGTGGATGGAACTTGATCACACGGAGTTTATCAATATGGGCCTGCTTTAATATGGCTCTTTAACTGTGTCCAAAGTCTGACTGGTTGGCTGAAGTATTTATCACAGGATAAAGAACTAGAGATGCCTCCCATCCCTTGGTTTAGTGTTAAAGGGATTTTAAGGCCCAGGAGAAATTGAAACCTTAGAGCGTGAAAGCAGGGGAAGGCCAGAAGCCATGCCCGTTACTAATTCTACAAGATCCAAAATGGCAAGCAGGGAACCAGTACACTGGAAGAGCTCAGTCTTTCTTTTCCTTGTGCTGGACCTTGACAGGGAGGGAGACGCTGCCACTCAGTTGGATGAGTTACATGTGATGAGATTAACGGGGACCCTTATTGTCTATCCATCTTCTGGGGTCTTTGCAAATTTCTCCCTTCAGTGTTTGAAAGCTATAAAGACCTTTCATTCCTGGTTAGGTTCATCCCAAGGTATTTTTTGAAGCTATAGTGAATGGTACTGTGTCCATGATCCTATTTGTGGTGAGAATGTTCTCTGTGTGTTGTAAATAAAGAACTGGTTTGGCCTATGTACAGCACCGTAGAAGTGGGTGGAGAATCAGATGGCAGGCAGGTAGGAAAGGGTGGAGTTAAGCCAGTCTCCATCCGTCCCTCAAAGAGAAGCATGTAGGAATCCAGGTGAGCCACGGGCTGTGGGCCATGTGGTGGAAAGATTAATAGAAATGGGTTGATTTAAGATGAAAGAGCTAGCTAGTAATGGGCATAAGACATGGGCCAAACAGTGTAAAAGATATGTGTCTAATTCATTTCTTTGGGGGACAAAACCACCGTGCATCAGGTCAAAACCTCCGCCACACGTGCCAGGTTACAAAGTCCAGCACCAAACGGGCCAAAAAAAACTTACTACAACACCTATTCTCCATGTGTATGGTCTGGGTATACAGGAAGGCTACTGATCTTGCTGTTAATTTTGTAACCTCCTTTTTGGTTGAGGGCATTGGTCAGCTGTCAAGAGTTTTCTGTAGTGTTTGGGTTAATATTTACAAATGAGGATTCCTCAACATCTTCCTTTCTTATTTGTACCCCTTTTTCTGCCATCTGCCATCTTATTGCTCTGACTAAGACTTCAAGTCTTCCACTCATCAGGAGTGGAGAGTGTGAACACCTTTGTCTTGCCCTGGCTTTAGTGGAAACACAGCGTGATGCTGGCTGCCAGCTTGTTGTACAGGGTCTCTATTATGCTGAGGTATGTTCTTGCCTCCATAGTCTCTCTAGAACTTTCATGCTTGTCTGCAGTTAGTGGTCTCAAATTCTTGCAAAATAAAATGGATGGATTATTTTTCTAGCTGGGCTCAGTGGCTCACCCCTGGGATAAAATGAGTCAGTTCTTTCCAGAACATCCTGAGCAACACCAACAAAATTCTAGACTTTTCTGAGAGTGATATTTCAAAAATATCATGTTATGTCAAATGAGTCAGGTATAAAAAGGTACACTATTAAATGGCATTTCAATATGGCTATGAATAGACAGGTGTACTTAATGGTGCTGAGAATTCAAATTTAGAATTTGAATTAATTGAGAAGATACTTAGAAGAACTTTATACAGGCAGAAATATTTTCCAATATATTCAAGGGTTCCTCCATGAATGCATGCATTTACCCAAACCAGCTCATGACCAGGTGCAGTGATATGGTATCTGGAATTTCAGCTACTCAGTAGGCTGAAGGGAAAGGATTACTTAAGCCCAGTAATTTGAGATCATGCTGAGCAACAAAGCCAGATGCCCTACTTCAATACAAAGTAATTAAATTAAAGGGGCTATGACTATAACTCAGTGATGTGGTATTTTCCAGCATTTGTAATGCATGGGGATCTTGACCAAGCATGTGCACATGGGAACACACAAATTAATAACTAATTTTTATGGAAATGTGGAATACACACACAATGTGGAACTGTTCAGCCAAAGGAAGGAAATTAAGTCATTTGTAGAAAACTGGATGGAATTAAAGAACATAGTGTTCAAGTTTTCTCTCGTGTACAGAACTTAGGGGGCTGGAAGGAAATGAGGTAAAGGGGACCAGCAGAGACATGGGGGTAAAATGCTGTCAGGAAGGACAAGTAAATACAAGAGGGAAACCTCATCAAAGTGCATTCTATGCGTGTACCATCATGATCCACTACTTCATATAAGGCATAACAGTCTTAGAAAAGGCTTAAGTAGTCATGTCTCCAGAGATGTACAAACAGCTAATCAGTACAGGAAATGGCACTCGGTATCATGAGTCGTTATGAAAATGTCAAGGGAGTCATCCTGGAATAGCACTCAGACACCAATGACAGTGGAAGAGAGGAGACCTCACCGTGACAGGACCCAGGACAGCTCCTGAGAGGTTTGATGCCTGGTCTAATTTGTACTCTCCTTTGTCGGGAGCTGCGATCGAGCCGCAGCCTAAAATGGCGCCGGCTTCGCCCCCCCCCACCTTCCCGACAGCGAGCGCACCTTAGGGAAAAACTCCTTATTTGGGCGATCACGCCAGTGAGCGTCCACATGCATGGCCCAATGGGCAGCATCCACGTAGCAGGGAGTGAGTGGATCACCGGAGAGCTTTTAAGCCGAGAACCAGGGAGAAGGGGAAGGAGAAGGAGAGAAGAAAGAAGAGTGTGCACACTGAATAAAGGACCTGGTCAGTTGCTGCAGAAGAATCTGGTGTTGCGTCTTCCTCGCCGGCGAGGTGGGCACGACAGTCCTTTTGCACTGTGAAAGCACAAGGTTTCAAGGTGCAGGCGTCAAGTGGATGCTACAGAGTCAGGTGTGGTGGTCAGCAGGTGGTGTAGGGCTGCAGCCATTGCTTCGGCTATTGGAAGGCAAATGGGCACTGCAAGCCATGCTTTAAGGAGATCAATATATCAGGACCTGACAATTGTCCTTTTCTACCTTGTTCTATTTGCAGAAACACAAATCAGACACAGTGAGACCCCAACTCCACATCTACCAAGGCTGATACGATACCTCACACAGCTCAGTAACAATCACTGGTGGGGTGCAGAAAGGTGTACTCCTTGAGCATGACTGTAGGGAATCTGAAACGTTAGCTACTGTGGAAAACACTACTGAGCTCCTAACAGCTGAACATGGTGACCCAGAACTCACACTGTGGAAAATATGCTTAAAATTGCACTAGAGTTTCATGGACTAGCTGGTCAAGAAGCACAGGGTAGGGAGAGCCCAAACATCCATCACCAGATGAATTGAGAAACATATACACATTTCAGGGTTCATCAGCCATAAAGAGAGTCCTCAGGACCTGCGGAAATAGCTCACTATTAATTAATGTGCCTATCTCCAAGCCTGATGGCCTGGATTTGATCCCCAAGACTCACATGCTGAAACTAAAGAGCACTGTAGCAGCTGCACCCACCAGTTCCTCTGCCTAATACAATTTTTTTTTAAAAGGACAAGGTTCCAATATAAGCCACAAATTGAACATATCTAAAAACACCTGAGTGAAATAAGTCAGAAACAAAAATTTCATTAATATATAACGTCATATATGGAAAATAAATTCCTGGTTTATAGGGCCTGAGGTAGGGCAGCCATAAGGTGTCATTGTTTACTGGTGGCAGAAAATCTATTGACATGACAAATTTTAAAAATACTAATGGCAAAGATACAACATTCTAATGTAATTACTGCCATTGATTTGTAAATTTGAGTTGGTTTAAATACATTTCCTATATATGCTATGTAACTTCTACAAACTTTAGAGAAGGTGTATACTCACACATCCACATGCCCAGATAATCTCCAGATCCCTCATGAAAGATCTCATCAGCTGACTGAGTACACAAAGCCAGGTTGGCCCCCTTCTCTCTCTTCATATGTATTTTTTAATTAAAAAAAAAAAACTTTCATCTGGGCCTCATGGCACATGCCTTTAATTCAATCACTCAAGAGACAGAGGCAAGCAGATCTCTAAGTTCAGGACCAGGCTGGTTTGGTCTACAAAATGAGTTTCTGAACAGCCAGGGCTACACAGATAACACCCTGTATTTTAAAAAACAAAAACAAAAACACTTTTATACAACATATTTGATCATGTTCTCTCCTCCATTTTCTCCTAGATCCTTTCCACCTCCATATCTACCCTCTCTCTCAAACAAAACAAAACAAAAAATAATATATGTTGTAAAAATACAAAGAAAAGAGCGATATTTTTTTTAATGCCAAAAGCAAAACTAAACAAAAACTCCAGTTGAGTTCATTTTGTGTTAGCCAACCATTCCAGGGCATGGGGCCTGCCCTAGAGTGTGGTTGACATACCCTGGGACCATCTGATGGAGAAAACTGATTTGCCCTGCCATCGAATATCAGTGGCAGGTAACTTCTTGATTATGGGTGGGGCACCTGGTCCACATTCCCTCAGTTCTGCAACCCCAGACAACTTGGACCTGTACAGGCCCTGTGCATGCAGCTACCATTTCTGTGAGGTGATATGTGCATCCCTCCTTTGCATCTGGAAGACACTCCTTCTTGGAGTCATTCATCAGCCCAGATCTTGCAATCTTTCCATGTCCTCTTTCTCATAGATCCCTGAGCCCGAGGAGAGGAGTCTGGTGAAGACATCCCACTTAGGACTGGGTGCAGCATCCTCTCTCACTCTCTGCACACTGCCCAGATTGGAGTCTCTGATGGGGCTAGAGTGCGATCCTGGCCTATGGCTGTAGCAGTATGGCATTAGGAGACACTTTATTGCCATTCCCCTCTATCAGAGTAATAGTATGGGGTTTTTACCTAGGCCCATGACCTCCATAGTCTTGAACAGTTTAGCAATGAAGCTGTATGTTCCTAGGGTTTGTAGCTAGGTGACACAGGTGATTACCTTCCTCCTCTGGGAGCATGCAGAAGACCTTTTAGTATCATAAATGCTAGCCAGTAGGGCTGAATCTTCTAGTCAGGCACCAACTTGACTCCTCTGTGTTAGGAAGAAGACAAGGATGTCCACTCTCTCCATGCCTGTTCAGTGGAGTACTTGAATTCTTAGCTATTCAATAAGACAACTGAAGGAGATCAGAGAGATACAAATAGGAAAGGAAGAACTCAAAGTATATTTGCAGATGACATAATTTTATACATAAAAGACTCTACAAATCCCCTCTGTCTTAACCCTAAAAAGACACACATACTCAGGAGTACAAAGTTCCTCTGATACTGCTCATCCCCTTAGTTCTCCAGCTCTGGCCCAGCAATCTCAAGACAACTAGCATGATCCCTCTAGATTTACCTTGCACAGCAGGGAAGGGACAGGACAGTGAGGAGGGTCAAGATGAAATGCCTTGCATCCTGGAAGGTCCTGAACCAGGGTTCAGGGCAGCTCAGAGAATGGGTGCCTGGTCAGCATTCCTGCTGCAGTCCTGGACACCGGAAGGAGGTCTTCTCATGACATCAAGGCATGACATTAGGACACAAATTAACATTCAGCAGGATGAAAACTTGGCGTTTGATCAAGAGGTGGATACACAGCCTGGTTCCCATACTTTGACCTAGCAAACCATGAGCCCCTCAGAGGTGCCTACTCTGCACTTCCTTTTCACCCCCAGCTCTGTGAGGGGAACTTGTGTGCTCCGTCACCTTCAAGCATCACCCACAGGAAGAGATTACCAGAAAGTCACCGGTGTAGAGTGAAAGACCCTCAGTTGAGGACCTTCCCTCAGGAGGAGACCCCGAGTCCCAAAGACCGAGCCGAGCCACAGTTCAGATGCAACAGCAAGAGGTTTTATTCAGGTTGCGAAGATATCTTCGGGCAGCAGTAACTCGGGGAGCTGACTGGCACGCCGAGGCTTTGTTCAGGGACTTTTTATAGCATGGGGGAAGCGGGAAGCAGGCTTACAGAAGCAAAAGGCGTGGTTATAGGGAAAACAGAGAGATCATTTGCTCATTTAAACAACAACTCTCACTTATTGGATGAGGGCTTAGTGGCGGGAAGAAACGGCGGGAAGAAACAGTCGCTTGCTGGGAGGGGGACTTCCTGAACATTTGGCCCTGATTACAGGCTTCTTGTGGTATGTGGTCCGGTCACATGCTTCTGGTTATCTGATGGTTCCTTAGCAACCCTGTGCGGGAGCAGGGGGGCCTTGGTCATGTCCGGGCAAGCCTGGACAAGTCTTAGGCAAGTTTTCCAGACTCGCTCCCACAAACGGAAAAAAAAAGGGGGGGGAGTTAGCACTGGGCCGGATACCTGAACTGAATGCCTGGGTCCAGCCCTAGAACTCAGAGTCTTTCAAGAGGACAGAGGTTGCCCATAAAAGTCAGAGAGGGGATGGAGAAACCTGAGACACTCCATGAACCTTCTTCTGAGGAGAGGCAAACCCAGCTCTCCCAAACTTCCCACCACCATGCTCTCCTGTTCCTGGTATGCCCAGGTAACCTCCTCTGGCATTTTCAGGACATGAAGTTCTTTCTGTTCCCAAATTTCTGTCCAGATAAAGGCCTGGCCTCCCAAAGCAGCTGTGATTTAGATAGTCCATTTGTCTGCTGCCCTAGAGCCATGCTCTCACACTTTGCTGCTGAGAGTAAGTCCTACTGTCCCAGAGCACTAGATGACGCTGAGACCAGGTGACCTGTTGGGTTTCTGTGTCACAAAAGGAAACACACCCTTACTTTGGGGTTCCAAGGCCTCCCTCTGTGATGAAGACAGCACCAGGCCAAGGACACAGCAGGGGTGAGGGCTGGAGTGGACAGCTGACAAGGACTCCCATCAGTCTGTGGGGGGTGGGGAACTGAGGGGAAGGTGCAGGGCTGAATTTGTAGGGAGCAGGGAAGAGTCCTAACAACCTGCCCTGTCCCCAGCCCATGTGACTCTGAAAGGTCTGGTCACATGATGAGCTCAGTGCAAAGAGACAAAGGACCACGGAACTGAGCACAAAACATCAGGGCTTGGGAGAAGTGCTAAAGCCTCACTATTCCCCACAAAGACAGGACAGAGCAGACAACAGACCATGGAGACCCACTCGGCCCTTCTCCCAACATGTGTCTCCTGGCAGGGGCTCCTGCTCACAGGTGAGGGGAACAGCCTTGGGAGTGAGCAGAAAGATGGTGTATAGACTGGCTGTGTGGGGTGCAGCACAGCTCCAGGGATGGACAGACAGGGATGGACCAGACAGGGATGGACAGACAGGGATGGACAGACAG
>PVIH01030804.1:0-11683 GCA_004025045.1 Sigmodon hispidus | reverse complement strand
CAGTGTCCTTGGCTTTGCAGAAGCTTCCTAGCTTCAGGAGATCCCACTTATTGATTGTTGGTCTTAGTGTCTGTGCCACTGGTGTTATATTTAGGAAGTGGTTGCCTGTGCCAATTCGTAGAAGTGTATTTCCCACTTTCTTTTCTATCAAGTTCAAAGTGGCTGGGTTTAAGTTGAGGTCTTTGATCCACTTGGATTTAACTCTCCAGTGATGGTGGGGAAGAATCTAAATATATAGACTATTGAAGCTAGTAAGTAATAGCAAAATAACAAGATCAATATTTTTGTTTTGTTACTTATCTCTTTGGGGTTAGGAAAGACTTATTAAAAATCTCTTTATTTGGCTTCATAATCATATAATAAACTTAATCAAACCAAGACACTTGACTGTATGACATTTTATCTGTGTTGTTGAGTTTGGAAGACTCAACAGTTAATTCTTCAGCAGAAAAATGAACACAAATCTTTTAACAAAATTAATAAATCTAAAACTATGCATGAAAATTAATTTAATTCTCAATATTAGTGATTATATTACTGTGAAAGATTAGTTGTTAAATATTATGAGCCAGGTATCTTGTAGAGTTCTAATTTGAATTAAGTGAGGAGATAAATTAATATATGTTATTTTTTTCAAGGAACATAGTTCACCTTTATCATTAGTGATCTTTATTCTGTCTTCAGTATTTAGGTAATGTTGTAAAATGTTTGATACAGTTGTCTATTGGCCTCAAAACTTTAGTTTGTCATATTGTGTGGAACATTTTTCTTATCTTTTTATTTTATAAAGAAAACTTTCACAGTTAATCCTTCTTTTTTTCATAGTCCTTGGCAATAGTTTGTTAAGTTTCACTGAACTTCAGTCTTTTATTCATTTTTATGCTCAATAATGGACTAAGATAAATTGATACTGTAGTTTTAACAATAGATTCAAGGATATTTAAAAACACAGCATGTCCTTTCTTCCCACTTTTTATTCTTCTCATAAAATCTTATGATGTATTCTTAACTCTCTCTATGCTCTAGAAAGAATAATCATAACATGCAGAACTATATGCTTAACAATACATCTCAATTACAGAATTAACTTTTTGTATATTCATTTTCATTTTCTTACCTTTGTACATGGAACAATATTAAGTGAGAAACTTAAAAACTGTTGACTGGCATCTATTCACATCTAAAGTGATTTTTCAAGAATGATAAACATTCTTCTTTGTATCAGTCAACACAAAATGTCTCAGATAAGAGTACTTTAGAGTTGTCACTAAATCTTGGAAAGAAGCACCTGTTCATATATGATTCTCCTCATGTAGCCTTTTTGATTATTTATCTGAAAAGTCATGTTGACAAACATAGCTGAGCACTTTATATATCTAGATGCTGAGGAAAACAAACTTTGCTACTGAAAATATTAATATCTAATAAAAATTGTATACCATCCAAATTAAGGTGTATTGAAAGTTGGTAGAGATATTAGAATCAATATATGCTGTAGTTATAGTAAGAAATATTAATTCCTACTGAAAAAAATCAGGCGGTCTGGAGTATAGCCAGATAGGAGACAGAATAAAAGGGGAAAAATGGTGTTTCTGCAAGCAAAGAATGGTAAAGAAGACTTTTAAAATAGCATAATTATAGTACAATGCAGGAAAATAGATGATAAAATTTAAATTTATTACTTAATTTGATCATTAGCATCTTTCAGTATCTATGTAGAACAACATAGTCAGTGACCATCTATGGCAAGAAAGCCTTGTCTCCTCCTCAGGTAATATGACATGCCAGTGAGTTATGCACAGCCAGAGGTAAAAATTAAGAGCAATTTAATCTAACAAGTCTAAGAGATACTTTCAAAGTGACCGCTATTTTGTTGGATGAGTTGCAAATGAACAAAGAATAAGACTGATACAGTGATATGAAAATAAGTGCAGACTGAACCATGGGGACACCCCTGCCATATGTCTGGCCATATTTCACTGTTATCTACCTTAACACATAAATGGATGGATTTGGAGAATATCCTCCTGAGCGAGGTATCACAAACTCAGAAAGATAAGAAGGGGATGTACTCACTCATTAGTGGTCTTTAAACAAACAAACAAGAAAAAAAGCCAAGCATGCCCAAGCCGCAAACAACAACCACTAAACAGCTTGGGATCAGAAACACCCTGGACTGACCCTTTGGTTCCCACTCCAACTATAGAAACACCTGACTCACTCTTGAGGGAGAGGGAACAAAACTGGATTTGTCAGGAGTGGAGACTGAACTAAGCATTATTGGGTCAGTGGGACCATAGGACTGTCTGCTGCCTGCCCAGGGAGGGGATGGGGAGTTGTGGAGAAGAAAAAAAATGACCTGATGTGGCAGGAGGGGGAAGGGACCTTGAATAAGGATATACAGGGATGGAAAAAAATTCAGAGGGAAAGCTGAACACAAAGTAAATATATGTGTAGCAATCTTATTTGCATTATCACCCTTGATAAGTCATGCTTATGATTTCTATCTTCTTTATAGTTAATGTTAACTTATCAGCATTTTAAATTCATTTTACTGTTTTTCTTGATAAATACAAAATAAATAAAGAAGAAGGAAAAAAAAAAAAAAAGAAGTAAGCCATGAAGTTAGGTAGGCCATTGTATGTGTGCATGCCTCTTGCCTTTATACTGCCTTTGAATGCTTTCTCTTGCATAATGTGTTTGGTGTATTTCTAGAGTTCTGAGTTAAACTAAATTAAGTATGATCAAGGACCATGTAATAGTATTTTGGAATGATTTCATTTATGACAGCGATTCAGAATTTTCAGTGACATTCTATGAAGTTAGCATGTGCAAGCACAGTCTAAAATGTTTGCAGGATAACTTAATATTTTAATGATGCATTTGTTATGATAGCATGCCTTCACCAAGCAATCCAAAGCTATTCTATTTGATACCTCAGTGTTAATGTACAAGAAGTTACTTAGAAAATGTTTCTTGAATCTTTGTATTTCAGATCTATCTGGGTAATACATTCACATAAGATGCTCGCTAGAAAAACAGTTTATTTTCATTCTGTCCTAGATTCTAATACAGAAAATATAAGTTAAGTGATCTAGGGCAGAGGTCAGTGAAATGTCACCACAAAAAAAATTAAAGATTGGAGATCTGCTATTACATAATCAAAAATCTCTCCATCAAAAATTGTAACTAATTAAATAAATTACTTTGGTATGTCTTTGTTAGTGGATCCTATCTAAAATGCTTTTATCTAATACACTATTCCAAAGACAGACTATTATGTTTTTTTTTTTTTAACCATGTACCAGTAAAGCTTGCTATGGAAGTTCTTGAATACTAGGTAGGGAATGACTCTGAGGTAGTCCAGCCTATATTCTAAGCACTCTGAAATGAATGGCAGATGTAAAAACACTAGGGCAAAAGTCTTGCACACTCATTATCTGAAGCCTATTTCTTAGGTTAGTTTTAAAAATTTGGCAATTGTTCATTTTTATCTTATTTTTTGATTTATGTGTTCATTTAAATTGACAAATACCATAAATAACACCATATTTAACAATTGTTTTTTGATATGTCACATGAATATGTGCCTACCATATGAGCTCTTCTTTTGATTAGAAAACAAAATGTTACTTCCTTGATTATTTTAGAATACAGAACATTAACAGTGGTCATTGTGCTATAATAGGACTTTTAATATTTCCTTTTGTCTTATTGAAGTTCTTTTCCTTTTGTTATGATATACAGTTACATAGATTCACCTACCTACCAGCTTTATTTCTTTGGTTTCCATAATGTAAACAAAGTACATGCATGCAGAAGGTCTTCCACCATGCATAGCCTTGATTTTTACTGGCCCCAAAAATGTTTCTTCACCACATCTGAAATATCAGTATTATTACAGTTATTCACCGTTTGTGAAAACTTCATAATTTTGAAAACTTATTTCTTCTTATTCAAACTTTACTCTCTTTAATTTTTTTTATGAAACTACGCTACTTTATTTTTTATTTTCTTTTTTGTAATATATTTATTGAAAAACAATTTTTTCATTCTGATAATTGTTTCTCCTAGCCCAACTCCTTCCAGATCCTCTACACCTATTCAAATCTATACCCTTTTTTCCCTCTAAAAAAACAAACAGGATAAACTAAAACTAATAAATAAACAAAAAATAGGAAAAGGGAGCCAGAATAAAATGAAAACAGAAAACAAAACAAAAAAATTAAGAAGTAAAAACTCATATCTCTCTCTCTCTCTCTCTCTCTCTCTCTCTCTCTCTCTCTCTCTCTCTCTCTCTCTCTTTCAAGACAAGATTTCCTGTGTCACCCTGGGTGTCTTGGGACTCTTTCTGTATACCAGGCTAACCTCAAGCTCACAAGGATCCCCAAGCTTATGCCTTGGGATTGTTGGGATTAAAGGCATGAACCACCACCACTTGGCTTTTATTTTTTTGTTTTTCTTGTTCCAGTTTAAGTAGAAGCTAGAAGTATTTCTTCCTTCTGAATGGTGAATTATAAACAAAACAGCAAAGATAGCTTTAGCTGATTGCACCAGCCTACTAAAGAACAGGCAATACTCTTTTATAGCTGAATACAAAGTTAAATAATACTTTTGATATAACATGCTGAAATTTCCACTCATAATAAAAGTTTAGAATATTAGAAGGAGGTTCAGTTAAATAACTGGTTAAGTATATAAACAATGAGCTATCATTTGGAAATGTTCTTAAAGAATTATGTTAAAATCATGGCCCCCATTCTATGGCTCCATTGGTGCTGAAATAACATTTATAAGTGAAGGTAGAGGAAATTAATTCATTGGGATATCGTCCTTAGCATGGACATCTAGATCCTGGACCTTTTCTGTCTCTCATTTTCTGAGATGAATCAACCAGAAGTAAATAGGTATCTCTTGCATGCACTTCTACAATGAGATCCTGGCTTCCCGCCACCATAAAACCAGTAGGCCAAACATCTGTGAACATTTTAGTTCTCTGACAACATAAATCAAAATAATCTTTCCTATTTTCAAAATTGCCTTTGCTCAATTATTTTGTGATGTCAATGAAAACGAACCATTATTCATATTGTAACACAGGCTAAAGAGGAAAACCTTTTCTCTCTGTTCACCTTCAAGTTTAAGAATCTATTGAATGAATATTTAATCTTTTAAAGGCATTTTATAGCTTTTCTGTTTAAATATAATTTCCAGTTTATTCCATATTTGATCTACCATCTATACTTCCTGGTGACATTTCAATAAGTCCTTTCTTTTATTTGTGTGCTCATACCTGAGTTTTTGGTATCTTGAATTTACCACAGGAAGACCTGCATCAGTCTTTCAAAATTAATGAATCAAGTGCTCATAAGCACATGGATTTCTGAAACACGTTTTTTAAAAACGCAGGCTTTAAAAGTCAAGAATGATAAGGAAGAGGATCACCTAAGCATCTCAGCCACCAATTTCACTCACTCCTCAGTGCTTCTGAATTTATTACAGAGGTTTCACTACACCTGAATTACTTGAATTACTTCAGCTCTGATAAGTAATTCCAATAGATCAACCCCAGCGATAATCGTCCAGATTTAAATTTAGACTCTCTGAAATGTCTGTTCTCATCAAAATATCATTTTCGAGGTTGAATATGTTGTCCTATGAAGATCTGAGGAGCTTTAAGATGAGAGGCACAAGAGATATATTACATCACATGCATAATATAGATTTGACTTGCTTCTCAAGGTTTCACATTTTTATCAAGTTACACTGCTCAAATATAATTCAAGGGACTTCTCATTATCCTGGCTTCACTCTAAAGGGAAATGGTTGAAATAATAGTTATTGTAGTGCTATGCTAGCAAAGAAAACTAATTAGCTCAGGTCAGAGGCTATAAAAACAGAACAGTAAGCAGATTCTGGATCATTATAAGTAAAGAGAAAGTATTATTGTACAAAGGAAGATAGAACAGAAATAAAACTGAGACTTGGACAAGCTCATTATTAGCATCATTCCCATGGATACAGTGAAATAGATAAAAAATAATTTCAGTGAGTGACGTCCGTTATATCTGACACACTGTCATGTCTACCCTATGATGAATTATCAAACCTAAATCAGTAAAAATTATTAAAGTACAAGTAGAATACATAACTATAAATTTTGGGAGAATCATGTATCATCAAACATTATTTTAAGAGCCCTTAGCATTTCTAGACACCATTGTAGAATCCTTGGCTAAAAATAAAAAATGCAAAGCGATTAAATTAGCATATGAGAAAGGAAATCAGAAAAAGTTGGAGGAAATGGATATGTGAAATATCCCTCGAGATTTACACAACCTCTTATTAATTTATTTTGAAATATTGGCATACATTCTTAATTAACTAAGAAGCACTATTCATTATTAAATTGGTATAAAGTAGAATATCATGGAAGATTTTTCTTATCTGCAAATAAATAGTAATGTCAGGTACAATGGTTCAATATGCAAAACTGGCCATTTAAGTTAATGGGAACATAATAAAAATGCTAGTTTCTCTGATGTTGTCTATTTTTTAAGTCCTTGGGTACTAGACTTCTAAGAATGGTCATAGCCATGATTTACTGTCATATCCCCTCTTTCTACTTTCTACTTCAGGCTTTTATGGTCCCCTAAGATTATCTTCATGTGGTAACAAAGTATTCTGGTTTTGATAGTAATACCATGCCTTTTGAATAATGTTTTTATTTCTGTATAACTTTCTAGCTGAGGGTATCTTACAAGGTTGGTAGAAGACATTAAAGTGAAATTTTCACTCAAACTAATTACTAATACTAAGCTAGTCTATGATCCCACTTTAAAATTCGTTTACACTGTGATATGGATCATTATCTAAGCCTTATCTTTTGTTTGTTTAGTTTTCTCTCAAGCAATGTGTTTTATAGTGTAAGATGTCCTGATGTTTTCTCTATTGAAGAATGAAGACTCAATCTAAAGGAAATGTCCCTGCCTGCTTCTCCTTAGTCCTGCCATTATAGATGTATGACATTATTCTAATCTAAATCTATCTTAGAATGTCCCTTAACTTGTGTAATCCTTTGCTTCACCCTCAACAACTTACATACCATTTTGTACTAGCATAGTTTTCTGCAGAAATTATCTTGAAGTGTAGATTATCGAACGCAGTTAAGATACTAGGAAAGATCCCAAATGGTAAAAATAAGGAGATCATTACATTCTCTAGAATACTTTTTTTAAATAAAGGTAAAATGGGCCACAGTAAAATAGAGTGGATTTCACTATTATACTTTATTGTACAAATTCTACTTCGTCTTATAATAAAAACCTGTAGCAATATATTGGGGGAAATCTGAAAGATTAGAAATCAGAGGAAGAGTCACTTCTATTCATCCATTTCCTTATGAATCTTTAGCCTGAATCCCTCTAAGTCCTCAGGCTAAAGAGTCATAAGCAAATGACTGAATCTCTGACTCCTCTTCCTCTGTCCAGCTATCTTGCTTCCTTTTTAAACTTTTCTCTTTTTTGATTTTTTATTATGAATAAAGTCATATTTTTTATCCGTGCATCCTCTTGTTCAAACTCCCTTCCCCCTCCTGCTACTCCCAGTCACTCTCTTTTCTCCCCATGACTTTATCTCCTCCCCAGCAAGGGCAGGAGGTCTCAAGGTCACAAGGTGGCTTAGTTCAGCATCCACTCCAGGCAGATCCACTTTCCTCACCCCAACATCAAGACTGGGTCAGATGATCGTCTGGAAGGAATGGTATTCAAGGTGCTGGTCCAAAGTGTTTCAGATCCCAAGCTGTTCAGTGGTTGTGGTTTACAGCTTGGACATGCTTTGTTTTTTGTTTAAAGTCCACTAATAAGTGAGTACATCCCCTGCTTATCTTTCTGGGTTTGTGATACCTCACTCAGGAGGATATTCTCCAAATCCATTCATTTGTTTGCAAATTTTAGGATATCATTTTTTCTTACTGCTGATTAGTACTCCATTGTGTAGATGTACCACACTTTATTAATCCATTCTTCAGTTGAAGGATATCTAGGTTGCTTCTAGGTTCTTGTTATTATGAAGAATTCAAGTGCTAGGATAAAAGATGTGTGCCACCACTGCCTGGTTCTGTTTGACCTTGAACTCACAGAGATCTAGAGGATCTATGCCTCCAGAGAGCTTGGACTAAAGGCATGGGGCACTGCTACCCTTATCACAGTTCTCTGAAAATACTCTTTCCCTGATTTGTGTTCCAAGAATAACTAGGCAAGGACTCTACTCATTTTGATAGGACTCTACAGCCACAAACAAAGCCTTGTAATAGGAAGGTACCACTTAATGCAAGTTAGAGTTTGTTACAGACTCTTGAATTCTATATATTTCTTATACTCTGGAACAAAATTGAGCTGATTTACTAAATCTATCTGACTGACAGCTCTCAGTTCAGGTTCATGCTCATGGGCAGCTTAATAAAGCTTTTTCTCTGCTTCAGTCTCTTTTGTCTCTCAGATTGGTGGCTATTGAGCTGAAAGGGAAAGAAAACCCCCATAAGCATCAACTATATCTCTTTATATTGTATGACTGAAGTATGTAAGATCTTTAGCAGTAAGATCTTATTGACATGTTCTATATGCTATCTACTTGTACTGATAATAGCCTTTAATATCTAATATTTAATATTACCTTTTAACCTACATAATAGTGACTCCTTGGACCTTTTCTAGGGAGTATGTGAAGTCTGTTCCCTTTTTTATGTTAAAGCAAAATTTACTTTAAAACAGTATGTTGGTAATAATGTGTATTAAACACTTACATTCATTAAGTACTGTGATGATATATTGTTGTGGGACTATGATTATATACACTGTCATTATTTGTCACTATAATATTGGCTTAATAAAACACTGATTGGTCAAGGAGACAGACAGAAAACAGAGATGGGGCAACCAGACTAGAAGAATTCTGGGAAGTGGAAGGGTAGAAAAGAGACACTAGCAGATGCAGAGGAAAGGATGATGAGAATGATGCTCTGAGGAAAAAGTACTAAGCCACATGGCTAAACATGATAAAAGTCAGGGGTTAGTTTATGAGGAAGAGTTAGCAAGTAATATGCCTGAGGCACAGGTCAAACAGCTTGTAATTAATATAAGCCTCTGTATGCTTATTTGAGTGTTAATGGCTATGGGACCAGCCAGGAAAATACAGAAATGTCATACTATAAAATATTTTATATTTAATAAAGTTTGCTTGAATATCAGAGGACAGCCAAGCCACAGATTTAGACATGAAGGTCAGGCTTGATATAAGTCAGGAATCATAGGCCTAGAGGCATTCTCCAGATAATGCTGGGTAGAAAGCGGAAATCTTGGATGGAGAAAAGGGAAGTTACTATATGCCTAACTTTAAAGAAAGCTGCAAGGCTATGGTAGACTCTGACCTCTATGAGCCATCAATACCTTCCAACATTCCAACAGATACTCAGTGAAAAGCTTTCCCCTAGTGTCTCCAGCTTTCATGTGCATTATACCAGAGAAGATTGGAGTAATGATCAGTCTCATCTAGCTTTGCGTTCCTGCAAGCTACAATAACTGTTTTCCTGACCATAAATGACCACTGTTGCAATAGTGACAGTGGTAGTATGGGAGTAGCCAATCTCCATTTTATTAAATTTAAATCTAGGCCCATGAGATGAAACCCATACATGATACAATCAAGTAGGCCAAGAACCTGTGATTAGATAGAATATTTGTCCCTATAAGAGAACCTATTACGACTATTCTGCTTCATAATCATAACATCAAAATGGGTACTAGTGACTTACTATTATGCTTATGAATCAGTATATAGTACAACCTTCATCAGAAAATATTCTACTTGCAGTTCATATTAATTAACACAGACAATAACTTGTCCTGATGGACAGAATAAGAGACTGTCTAAATGGGACATCTAGATTATACTGATTATCCCAAGAACAAATGAAAAAGAGGAGGCAGAAAGAACCAGAAGTAGTGGATGACTCAAAGAAACAGTGTTCCCAGATACAATAAAACAGATGGACATATGTTCTGATATTAACTTTGACAGCATACATAAGACCTGAGTAAGCTCAAACCAGAAAAATCTTCCATGAGGAAGAGAAGGTGGCAACAGAGTTCCATTCAAAATTAAAAATGCTCACAACATTTGATTCTTGCTGTAATATATAAAGTCAGGTTTAGAATAATGTACACATAGAATATAGACCACTCTCTAGGGCAGGCCCCATATCTAGAAATAGTTGTCTAACAAAATTGAACTCAATGAGAGAGAAAAAATAAGAAACAAGAAGTTTGAGGAGAGAGAATGGGAAGATGTCGGGGAAATTTTAGCAGAGATGAATATGAATAAATAATATATATCTTCAAAGAACCAATGAAATATTGGTTTTTAAAATGCATAAAGAAAAAATATAAGAACAATGAAAAATATTATATTTGGTTTAGAACTTCTCAGCCTTAGCCCTAAGGTTCTAGCCCACAGACCCACAGACCCACAGTACCACAGTCTAACAGAGACACACAGATGCTTACATTAATTTTATGCTGATTGCCATAGGGCCCAGGCATATAGCTTGCTAACTCTTTACCCTTAAACTAACTTATGATTCTTATCCTGTTCAGGCATGCAGGTCAGTACCTTTTCTTAGAGCAGCATTTCAGTTTCTTTTCTCTGCTTTGCTGGTGATGCATCTGGCTATCTCTGGCCTCTCTGCTGGTCTCAGCTTCTCTGTGGCATATCTGCTCTGTTCTTCCTGTTCCCAAAGTTTACTTTGTCTGGTAGCTCCACCCACACTTCCTGTCTGCTTTTGGCCAATCAGAAATTTTCTTAAACCAGTAGGCAGGGCAATAATTTACAATGTAATAACATAATCCCACTACAATCATAATAATAATTTGAAGGATATGTTACATTTTTTCATGTAAATATATTATTTTATGCTTTTAAAATTTTGGAACATTTGACAACTTTATTACCTTGTTGATATTTTTTCATATGTATGTTGTAGAATCTATTTTGTATCTTTGAATATTACCTGTTTACAAATCTTTCTAACATTGTATACATCATTTCTTAATGAAAAATTCTAAGCAAATAGATGAGGTATATAGATTATTGATGGAATCAGAAATGGGTTAGGAAAATATATTAAACTGCATGCTGATTTTAGAACACTAAATTTAGATAGTGACTGCTGTATCATGTAGCATCCAAGTTAACTTTGCTCTTTCTCAATGATTCTGAACATTACTAGAAGTAAATACTCTGAAGAAAATGGTTAAAATAATTTAAATTCCATGTGAAATAATTTAAAAATGTTCAACAAAATTTTGGCAAACTGATTACAACATATGAAAAAGTTATCCATCACAATCAAGTAGACTTCATCCAAGAAATGCAGGGATGGTTCAACATGAGAAAAACAATAAATATCATCCATAATAAAAACAAATTGAGACCTTGAATAAGGATATACAGGGATGGAAAAAAAAATTCAGAGGGAAAGATGAACACAAAGAAAATATAGGTGTAGCAATCTTATTTGTATGTCTACCCTTGATAAGCCATGCTTATCATTCTTATCCTCTATATAGTTATTGTTAACTCTTCCACATTTTAAATTCTTTTTACTGTGTTTTTTTTTTAATAAATA
>PVIH01030803.1:0-11682 GCA_004025045.1 Sigmodon hispidus | reverse complement strand
GAGTTGGGCACATGATGTTGCACGCACTTCACATTCAGTCTGTGGTTCTTTGAACTGAGGCCTGTGTTGGGGCTGAGGATGTCTCTCAGTGTTAGAGTGCTTATAAGGCATTGGGTTTCATTCCTAGAACTGCAAAAAGTGGACCAAGTCCTGTTTCTTTGCTCTGGACCATCAGCACCCTGGCCAAGTGGGTCAGCTGCTATGGCTTTCTTTACTGAACAGTTCTTTGGTAACATGGGAAAGAGTTGAACGTGGCATTTTGTTTTTATAACAGCACAATGAGCTCAGACACTTGTAGTCAGAGATTTTCATTGTGACCATTGGCTCCCAAATAACCACACAGAGACTTATTATTCATTATAAATACTTGGCCAATAGCTCAGGCTTGTCTCCAGCCAGCTTTTACAACTTAAATTAACTCATTTATATTCATCTATGTGCTATCCTGAGACTTGTTTACCTCACTTATAAACTTCCCATGCTGCTTCTTTTGCATCTGGCTCATGACTCCTAGGACTCCTCCTCATCTTCTTAGCATTCTCTTTTTGTCTTCCAGTCCTACCTAACCTCTACCTGGCCAGTCAGCTTCTTTATTAAACCAATCACATAGTGCAAAGGAATATTCCACAGGCACTACTGTCACTTCTATTTACAGAACAGCAAATTAAGCAAGGCTGACTATTTGTCTATACTACATACATAGTAAGCAATGGAGCTACCATTTGAGCTCATGCCAGTCTGAATGACAGGTACTCTATTCTGCTGCTTGCTCCTGTGGTGGTGATAATTTTGAACTTCTCATATGGAATTGTCTCACATGAGATGTGTACAGAGAAGCACAGCAGTGCCCTTTGCTCTGTAATTATTATGGGACATATGGATTATGAACACTACCCAGATCTGTCTGACAGATGTCCATATGGCAAGCTATGTCCTAGAATGGGAATGTATTATTTAAATATACTTTTTTCAAGGTCACTATCATTGCCATCATGTTAGTAATGACTTCTGGGAGGCTTAAGGCACTATTCTTGGTACTTCACACTTGTTTGTGTATTCTACCTATGCAAGAACCACATGGCATAGGAACAGTCATTGTTCCCCACTTTGGCTGGATCACATGGTGTATTAGAGTTTTCCTAGAGGAGCAGAAGGAATGAAATGATACATTATATGAAGGAATTTATTAGGTTGGTTTTTATGATAATGGCTGGATAGTTCAATAGTCTGCACACTGGACAATCTTAGAGTCTGGATGCTGTTCTGTTTCACGTCTGGACACTTCAGTAGTCCCACTACAATGCTGAAAGCCTGGAAGATTTCTGAAGAAGAGCTGATCCTCAGTCTACATGGGAAGACTGATGGGGTCAGATTTCAGCAGCAGCAACACAGGATAGATGCGTCAGCATCTCAGAGCAAAGGCAAGCAGAGCAGCACTGCCTTCCCTTGGCTGCCTTAATGTCTCGGCCATCTCACAGAGGTTGCCACCCACTCTCTGGGAGGGTCTTCTCCCTCAGTTAATTATTCTGGGAAAACAAAGTTAACAATTACATATTGGCTAGTGAACCTGGATTCTGGTTTCAGAGACTATGTTCTCCAGCTGGAGCTCCCTTTCCAGACAAAGGCATGACTCTGCCTGTTGGATCTTGGACCTACTTACCTGGAAACCAGCAAGGGGGGATGACAGAGAGCCTCCTCACTTTAGTCAAGATTATTAGGTATTAATAGTAGCTTAAAAGGAAATACACTCAGAAGCATTGTTTGTGAATATGCTTTGTCTATGACTTGGATAACATCCAAATACATTTAAAAAAAAAAAAAAAAACCCGTTCAGGAATATGGTGCTTTCTGGGTCCTTGAGACTGTATGAGAGCTGTGTTGTGTGTCAGCAGCTTATAGGTTCATGTTGGATGGTTTTATGACAAATTGATAGAAGCTAAAGTCATCTGAGAGGAGGAAACATCACCTTAATGTTGTGCTGTAGGTCAGCCACGGGGCATTTTCTTAGTTAGTGACTGGTGGAGGGCGGGGCCATCTCTAGGCTGGTTATCCTGCATTCTATAGGAAAGCCTAGAGCAAGCCATGACAGCAAGCTAGTAAGCAGCACCTTCCCAAGGTCTCTGCATCACCTCCAGTCTTCAGGTTCCTGCCCTGCTTGAGTTCATGTCCTGACTTCCTTGGGTGATGAACTATGATGTGGTAGTTTAAGCTGAATAAATCCTTTCCTCCCCAAGTTGCTTTGGTCATGGCGTTTTGTCATAACAGTAGTAACCAAGACAGTATTTATCTCTACTTTGCTCCAGTTATCCCTGAGCTAAGGCAAACAAGTTATTCTGATCAATGAAGAAGTTTCTTTAGAAAATGGGCTTTTTTTCTTAATATCTTTCCCCACCTTCTCTTTTCTCTCTTCATTCTTTCCCATGTAATTTCTTGCTCTCTTTCAAGTTCATGACCTCTTTTTAAAAAATATATTTGTTTAATTAATATATTAACATCTAAATATATAAATACCACTTTCTCAGTCTGTACTTAATGAATATGTTTCTCATTTTCTGGTCATTTGCTATTGGATAGCTAGTTGATATGATCTTTCTTAGGGGAGAATATTTCTCCCACTCAGCATCCCTTAGATGGCTACAGCTTGGTTGAAGCCTTCTAAAGTTTCCACCTTTCACATTAGCATGTCTAATGGTGTGGCCCTTGTTCAGCTCATATTTAGGCAGCCATGTTTATGAGACTTTATGGGTGCAGCTTCTCTGACATTTCTAGGAGACATAATTTCACAATGAACCCCCTGTTCCTTTGGCTTTTACAGTCTTTCTGCCCTGCCTTAACTTCCACAGTGATTTCTGAGCCTTGGATGCAGGTGTTGTATTGTTTATGTATCAGTTGGGGCTGGGCTCCACAATACCGCATTTTGATCTGTTGCAAAGAGAAACTTGCTTTTCCTGGCCTGATTAGTGTCCTTTTCTAGAATGCAAGACAACCAGTCCAGGGAGGGCACCACCGAAATGGGCTGGGCCCTCCCCCATCAATCACTGATTAAGAAAATGCCCGATAGCAGGACTGTGGAGACATTTTCTCAATTGAGGTCCCTCCCGTTCAGACAATTCTAGCTTGCATGTCAAGTTGACATAAGACTAGCCAGCACAACCCTATTTTTGGTTCCTCTAACCATTTCAAGTATTTGATGTTTGTGAAGCTACTGCCATGTGACTTAGTTGCTGTAGATTTTAAAGATACACTGATGAGTGAACTGGGTAGAAACCTCTGCCCTTGTGTAGCAAAGGAGGACAATGTCTTCACTCAACAAATAAATAACAGAAGTGTATGGTGTCAGCAAGTCAAAGGAGAAGGGATGCTGGGGGGTCGTGACTGTGAATAGGAGAGCCAGGGAAGTCCTGTGGAGGAGACAAAGGAAAAGTAGAATGTGGTTGTCTGTCCAGACTGTGTGCCAGTTGGAGGGAACTGGGAACCAAAAGGTCTAGAGTCCAATGCGATCCCAATAGATTCAGGGACTAATTGAAGAACTATGTCAGGAAGGAAAAGAGACTCCAAAAGAGACTTGCTTGGGGCTGGTCTCCGTGGAAGCAGATGTCTGTTGGTACAGAACTACTAACATTTGCTGAGAAGCTATTTTGGGGCTGTGAGAGGAAGAAGTCTAGGATGATTCCCAGAATTTTGACCAATACAAGTAAACCTGTAGTGCTGTAATTTAGCTGAGGGAGTGGAGTGTATTTATAATGTAACTTTGACATGTCAGGAAGATGCTAAATCATTTATGATCAATACCTGGAAACAAGCCACTACTGCCTTGCCAGGGCCAGGGCAGACATCAGCTATGTGTTTGGTTGTGACTTGAGAATCTCTCACAGTTCTGGAAGCTAGTATGTCTTGGAGCTGATGCTTGAGATAAAATTATCAGTAAATTCACTATACTTGTTGTATAGTTAGGAAGGTAGGGGAATATGTGATTGATTTCTTAAGAGTTCTCAAATGAATGACTTCATCTTATATAATTGCTTACATTAATGTGATTGGGTTTTGAGACACGACCTTTCCCAGGAATCAATGCAAGGAAAAGACTGACAGGGCTAGGGAGAGTTCTTCTCTGATACCTGGCTGTTGCCTCTTTCATTGTCATTAGAACCCCCTGCGATGGGGTTGGTGAGTGCCACTGTGGTAGGATGCTCTAAGGAGCTACTGCCATTGCTGCTCACATCTGTTTCTTTGTGGGTCATTGCAAATGATTGATAAATGTTGGTTAGCTTAAATGCATTTGAATTAACAAAAGAGCCCACTTCAATGTGACCTCATTACATTAAATAACACTGGTAAGCATTCATTAAGCACTTATTCTGTGCTAGGTACCAAAGGTTTAGTAGTGCCAATGGGAAGAACAGTATAAACAGTATTTCATCATCATTAAGGCAATATTGACTGGGGTCCTACTTCACAAATCCAGCTAGATACTAACCACAACACAGTTTAAGATCCAGTTCTCACCTTATATAGTCCCATTTCATAGGGATGCTCTCAATACCATGCAACTGTTCCATAGAGCACTCTAAAGTCTCAGGAGCAATGAGTATAGACATTCCAAAGAATGTTGTTTCTCCTTCCTTTCCTTAGACAAGTGCTAAAGGTCATTTTCTCCATGTTATAAATCAATGTTTGAAGGTCAAACGGAATTAGTAATTTCCCAAGAACACATACCTGAGCTCTTGGAAAAGTTGTTCTCAGAAGGGTTGTTTTGACTTCTAAGGGACATTCAACAATGTCAGAAGATTTTTTTTTTTTTTTTTACTGTCTCAGCTTGGAAGGTGCCACTGGTATCCAGTGAGGAGGCCAAGGAAGCTGCTAGACTTTTTATAGGACAGCCCCACAACAAGTTTGATCAAACTAAAGCCAGTTGCTTTAACATTCAGTGTGCTTAACCCAGAGAGCATCAGAGCTGTGACCCTCTTTAAGTTATAGGTGAAGAAATGATAATTCTAGAAACATGTGTATATTGATATTTCAAAATGAACCAGCAGGAACATTTCACATCCAAGCATCTCTGTGTGGAGTCAGTGAGGCACAGGCACAGGAGTCAGGCCTTTGGCAGTTATGCAGTCCTGGATTTCTTCTGCTCCTCTTCTGGGATTCCTGTCCACCATGAGGTTAGTACCCTCTGTCATGTGCTCTGGATGCTCAGCTTATTGTGTACCTATAATCAATGGATCAATGGAGTCTGATCTCTCTGCGACTGTGAGCCAAAACAAACTTGTACTCTCTGAATTTGTCCCTGTCAGGTGTTTTGGCACCTTGGTGAGGATTCTGACTAATGCAGAGGTCTTTTGACCATTAATTCTTCTAGAATATTTAAGTGTTCCTACTGTTTGCCATCTGATGTAACTGACATCATCTGGTTGGGTTGGTTGTTGTCTTCTTCCTCTTCCTGGCTTGCAGTTTCATGAGGACAGAGAATTTTCTCTTCATTTTATGTTCCCCTTCTGCGCATAGCACAGTGAACAACCAGCCATGGAAACAGTCACTTGTAAACATGCATCTGACAAGACAGAGAATTTTAGCTCACATATACATGGCAATGCACTGTGTTCCACACCTAGCAAGTTATAGTTTAAAACAGCTTCCAAAATGACTCCTAAAGGTCCTTGTCTCTCCAGTGTAATCTCTTCCTTTTGAGTGAAAGCTGGTGTCACATCTCTTCCTGTGTAGCTTGGTCCTGGAAACATGACTTGACTTGAAAGAGATTGAAGAAAGAGCAGACACATAGACACAGATACAGAAAAAGTGTGGTCAGGTGTGCTGGCCTCGCTCTGATGGAGCTGTACCAACTGTGCAACAACCTGGAACCTCAGTGTATTTACTATGCACAGCACAGGGGTGTGGGGTTAATTAGCCTCTGTGGGTAAGAAGTCTCAGACTGCAAGTATTTTGAAAAGGAAGCTGCAGTTGCTAGTCTTTGCACACTACACTCAACTTCTTGTAAACACTCATGCATGCATATTGCCCATGTTCACACCTGGACCACAGAAAATCTTTACTAGTCTCCCAGGGGTCAGAGACATCAGTCCATGACATAGGCATGGCCATGTCAACAATTCACATTCACTCATCCCTTAGCCCAGGGACTTGCTTTCGTGAGTAAGATGTGACCAAGTGTGGACTGGAATTTTCTATTAGGAGGCCTGGTTTGTGCTTTGTTCAGGGTTCCACTCAAGTTTGTTTTTTCTAGTTTGGAAACTAGCACAGTGTGGTGAGCATCTCTGTGAGTCCAGCCAAGTAGGACTTCCAGATAACAGTCCCAAACCACCGAGGGCTTCAGCCAAACAGCCTAGAGGGAATCTAGTCCCGCCAACAATGATGTGAATGAGTTTGGAAGAGAATCATCCATTGACCCAGTAATCTAGTAATGATGTTCTTTGCTTTGTGAGGTGCTTGTGAAATGAGGAGTCATGACTCACTGAACCAGACATTTTTGACCCAGTGACACTATAAGCAAAACTTTTGTTTTAAGCTGCTAATTTAGGTGGCAACTTGTTAGGCATTTCCAGCTAACTAGTACGTACTATGCTAGGACTCAGGAAGGGGAAAGATGAGTAAGAAATGAGCTTTTACCTCAAAGGTACAGTTTGGTGGGAGGAGTTTACCTGTGAGTACAACTGCTTAAAAGAAATAGAAGAAAATATTTTCACATATAGGCAAAGGCTTGGACAAAGACATAGAGGTGTAAGAGTCTAGGGAAGGGAGGCAGGCATTCAGACAGGCCATAGTCAAAACCCTGAAAGGCTGTGCATGTCCTGAGAAGGGACCTGTGGATTTTCTTAGAGGTAATGGGTACTTTGAAGTATTTTGAGCACGGCAATATGTTAGAGGAAGCTGTGCCAAAAAGGATTTTATATCTGGAGTCAATGGATTACATTGTTAAATTGTTTTATGTTGTATTTTTTAAATGCACAAGTCATGCATATGTTCTCATTGTTAATTTATGCAAAGCAAAAAATCCCCTTTTAATGTTTTTAATCTATGTTTCTCTTCTCTAAAGGGATGCTGGCTTTATTTGTTGTGTTTCACACAGTGACCCAATGTACAGTCATGAGCTGGATCAGGCTATAACCATGTTTCTAGTGACATTGTTTTAGTACCTAGAAATTAAGCAAATTTGTAATACCTTGGTAACAACCTCAAATCAAAACCATGACCTCTCTTCCCCACCAAAGACTGCTTGCCAATATACCTCTAGTGATATGTATCTTTTAAAGTCAATTTCCTCTTATTTAAAAATAAAAATTTATTTTAGATTGATAATTAAAGATATGCATCTTAGTGACTCAAAAGTGTGAGCCCTGGCATTACAATGCATGAGTTCAAATCTTGACTCTGCTATATGCTAAGTGACCTTGTCTTAGCCACCTAACCTCTGTGCCCTATATTTCTTTCTCTGTAGAATGCAGATAATAGTGCATTTATCATGAGGATGAACTGTATGAATTTGTGTGATGGGTTCTATTAATGCAGTTGATATTAATGTTAATATATTTTGGGGTCACAGTGTATGTAATGTTCTAAACTTACCCTTTTTTTAAAAAACAAACAAACCAAAAAATAGGGGGCTGGAGAGATGGCTTAGAGGTTAAGAGCACTGACTGTTCTTCCAGAGGTCCTGAGTTCAATTCCCAGCAACCACATGGTGGCTCATAACCTTCTATGATAACATCTGGTACCCTCTTCTGTATACTGTATACATAATAAATAAATAAATCTTTAAAAAAATTAAAAAACCCACTGAATCTTGGAGAGTACTATAGCTTTATAAATTAAAACATTTATTTTGAGATAACTGTAAATTCTCATATGTAGTGGGATTTGGCACCTCTCTGACCTGAGGGCGTGACCTCTGGGCAGCCCAGGTTTGTGGTTCACCTATGAACTTCAAAGCTGTAGCTTTAATGTGTGGCCAAAAATGGTTCTGCGCCATGAGGACAGCAGCACTCTCTCTGCTTCTCCACTGCCTGGAATGAAGCTCTGTTCCAGACTAGTGGATCCTTTCTCCATTTCCTGCATTTATATTGTAAGTTGCTTAAATAAATATTGACCCTAATAATATATCTCCTTATAACTATAGGGATTATTTATCAAATCACATTATTAGATTTATTAACTAGGTCATATTTGGCACCCTACATTGAGTGCCATTTGTAGCCAGTTTCTGGCCCAGCTTAGCCCTGCAGTCTAAATGAATCTTTTCTACCTATGGCCTGGCCTAGCCTGAGGTTCAGACCCACAGCCCTGCTTGATCCCAAATAATCACACAAAGACTTATATTAATTACAAACTGTTCGGCCTATGGCTCAGGCTTATTGCTAGCTAGCTCTCATATCTTAACCTACTTTTATTAATTTGTCCTGCTATATGGCTTGTGGATTACCTGTACTCTATTACATCTTACTTCTTGGGCAACTGGATTTTGTCTTCTCTAACTCCACCCTCCTTCCCATGTATCTATCCTTGGATTTCCCACATGCTTCTAAACTGTTCTGCCATAAGCCAAAACAGATTCTTTATTATCCAATGGTATTCACAGCATACACAAAGACATTCCATATCACTCATAGACCTGTAAGGAAATCTATAAAAGTATTAAGCATTTGTAACACTGTGCAAAGCCAAACTACAACAGCCCAACCCAGATGCTGGCATGGATGCAGCCCAGATATGTGTGGGTCAGCTGCATCCCGAGTACACATTCTACTATTGTGTAGAATAATATGTATTCTTGTGTATGTAAGAGTTATACATACAATTCCTTTTTACCAAACACCATTCTTTACCCCCCTGAGAGCTACTTGCATGTCCTCAGTTTCTATAACTTTCAGATTTAAAAAACAGATACATGACATAGTAAAAAAAAGACAACATTTGGGAACTGCAACTATTATTCACTCAGTGATTCTTCGGGGGTTGATTCAGTTGCCTGCATTGAAAAACTTGCAGTCTGGTGGTAATATATGAAATCGATAAACTATGGTTTGGTTAATCTTTCCACATACTGTTGTAAGTGCCTTTTTTTAAATCGAAACATTCTCTCTTGGGACCCTGCAGGAAGCCAGAAGCTTCTGACACTTACCTGTTTGAAGGGCACTTTACCAAAAAGGACTTTAAGTTTGGAGCCATTGGATTACACCAGCAAACTGTTTTACATCTTAAATGCACGAACCATGCATCGATTCTCATTGCAAATAATTAATAAAGCAATAAATCTCCCTTTATTATTTTAGCCCTCAAGTCCTCTGATGTAGATCTGTTTTGGTTTGGATATGAATTCAAATGTGACACACCTTTTTGTACCACTGAGCACTGAGATTTTCTAGAGCCAGCCAGGTTCCCAATGAACCACTGGCTGCACTGCTGTTTGCACAGATGTGTGAATGGTAGGAGCCTTGTTCAGCTGATTGAAGAGGTATTCAGGCTGATAAGATGACTGGGAATCAAACTCCTGTCTCCCCTATGACTTGTAACTGTGGGGTTTAGTTTGCTTGGGACATTTACATGGGTTCAAAAAGAACAAGAAGCCAGACCATCTCACTAAAGCACAGGGACTTGGGGCTCACTTTCTCTGTAGGGACAGCAGGAGAGACTAGAGGTAGATAGAGGTGGGCCAAGGAAAGATTAGGAAGAAAGTTTTATATTAAGGGAGGAGACTATTATTGCACACAAGTAAAGCCATAGTGGCCTTGTCACAGCATGCAGAAAGACCAGCGACTCTAGGATCCAGAGTTACCTCTCTAAAAAGGTGGCATTAAGAAGATGGCATTCAAGCTGCCAGGAAGCCCTTGGAGAAACTGTCAGCTTTTAGGTGACAAAATGATGGAGACAATTAAGATGTGATTCTTCACAAAGAGGCAGAAATTCTTCCAAAGAGGAAACAGAATACTCTAGAAAGACAACATGGTCTAAGCTACATTACTCTTCTTGGCTGTGTAATGAATGCAGCTTAACACAACATATTAATTACCTAATAGTTTCCTTAGGGAAGGAATCCTACCAGGCTTTGATGTAGGTGCTGACAAGTTTCCTCATCATTTCCAAGTTCTTTTCAGTTATTGGCTGTACCCCACTGATTTTCCTGTAGAGAGTGAGGGTGAGAGAAAAAGCAGGATGCACCCACAAGCAATGCCAGATTTTATACTATGTCTCAGAACCACAAGAGTGACATGTGAAATTTATTTGTTAAGAGATACACACTCAGAGGAATAGGATGTATAAAGATGTGGCCATCATGTGTTTGGGGCTAGGGTATTATCACGAAGCTTGTCACAGTACCGAGTGTACAGTGGGCTGTTGCAGTATTGAATTCAAGGGAGTAAAAAAGGAGGTGGACCAGCTAGCTGCTCAGGAACTCTGGGGAAAAGATGCTGGGAATGAAGTTTGGTACTACAGCTTGGGGAATCTAGAAGGTTTAAGGCACTCCAGTTTGTGCATTGTGAAATTTATAAAGGGAACGCTCCATCCTTGTCCTTTGAAGCCAACATGTCTGCTAGGAAACCCATTTTTGCTTTTAGTTTTTATTCATATACTCATTTTCTAAGTAGTCATTTCTTCCAAGAAATGCTTTAGAAATAAAATGATAATTGTATTTAAAGTCAAGTGTCTACATTAAAAGTTGACCATATTCTGTAGTTTCATTATTTGGTAAGTTGTTGAAGACAAATTTACAAATTTCTGCATTGAGAAGCAAAACAAAAGACAATTGAAATCTTTTTTTTTCCCTTTCCTTTAGCACCGCTTCTCTGTGGACTCATTGTAGAGAAAGAATGAGCTCCTTGCTAAACGCATCATGACTTCAGCCTCTCCAGTGAGCAGCTGCTTTGGGAATTGATGGGAAAAAATGTTGCGCAAATATTCAGGAAGGTAAAAGCACAGAGGTGAGACTGCTTTGGGTGGTGTCAGAAACAGTTCTTCAATGTCATAGAGATGATTGAAAATAATAGCAATGCCAAATGAAATAGCTCCCTGCGGGGAGAACCTGAGCCTCTAAAATAGCGATTGTGAGAATGCCTTGTGAGCTTCCCTGGGATGTTGAATATGTGACTGTCAGCATCCCTTAGCTGATAACATGCACACTGACTAGAAAGAAACTCTTTTCAATAAATTTATACTTTCTTGAAGATGGCTGCTACACCAGGGATTAATAATTTAAAAATATTATTTACTATTTGTATTGCTACTATTATTTTTTGAGACAATGTCTCACTGTGTACAGTTGGCTGGCATGGCCTAGAACTCATTATGTAGAACAGGCTGGCCTTGCACTTGCAGAAATCTGCCAGCCTTTATTTTTAAGTGTGTGTAGACACTCAAATGTGAGGGTAGGTGCCCTTGGAGCTAGAGGTGTTGGATCCTTCTGGAGCTAAACTTGCACGGAGATATGAGATGCTTGACATGGATGCAGGAATGAAACTCAGCTCTCTTAATTGATGAGTTCAACTCTCCATCCTCTGTGTGCGTACGTACGTGCGTGCGTGTGTGTGTGTGTGTGTGTGTGTGTGTGTGTGTGTGTGTGTTAAGGATTCTCTTGAGAATCTTTTTTGCATTTGTTTGTGTTTTGAGACAGCATCTCACCAGGGTGACCTGGAACTTCTTTTTTTTTTTTTTTTTTTTTTTTTTTTTTTTTTT
>PVIH01030802.1:0-11684 GCA_004025045.1 Sigmodon hispidus | reverse complement strand
GTAGTACTCCATTGTGTAGATGTACCACAGTTTGTTAATCCATTCTTCAGTTGAGGGACATCTAGGTTGTTTCCAGGTTCTTGCTATTACAAATAATGCTGCTATGAACATAGTTGAGCTAATGCCTTTGGAGTATGACTGTGCATCATTAGGGTATACACCCAGAAGTGGTATTGCTGGGTCCTTGGGGAGATTGATTGTCAATTTTCTGAGAAACCGCCATATTGCGTTCCAAAGTGAATGAACAAGCTTACACTCCCACCAACAATGGAGGAGTGTTCCCCTTGCTCCGCATCCTCTCCAACATAGACTGTCATCTGTGCCTTTTATCTTAGCCAATCTAACAGGTGTTAGGTGGTATCTCAAAGTTGTTTTGATTTGCATTTCTCTGATGGCTAAAGATGATGAGCACTTTTTCAGGTGCCTTTCAGCCATTCATAATTCTTCTGCTGAGAATTCCCTTTTTAGTTCTGAACCCCATTTTTTGATTGGGTTATTCAAGGTATTGGGCTCTAGATTCTTGAGCTCTTTATATATCTTAGAGATCAGTCCTCTATCACTTGTAGGGTTGGTGAAAATCTTTTCCCATTATGTAGGCTGTCGTTTTGTCCTATTGACAGTGTCCTTGGCTTTACAGAAGTTTCTTAGCTTCAGGAGATCCCACTTATTGATTGTTGTTCTTAGTGTCTGTGCCACTGGTGTTATATTTAGGAAGTGGCTGCCTGTGCCAATTCGTAGAAGTGTATTTCCCACTTTCTTTTCTATCAAGTTCAAAGTGGCTGGGTTTATGTTGAGGTCTTTGATCGACTTGGATTTGAGTTTTGTGCAGGGTGACAGGCTCGGATCTATTTGCATTTTTCTACACACTTCCATCTACCTATTCCAACACCATTTGTTAAATATCTTTTTTCCATTGGATGTTTTGGGCCTCTTTGTCAAAGATCAGGTGTTCATAGGTTTTTGGGTTAATGTCAGGATCCTCAGTTCTATTCCATTGATCCACAAGTCTGTTTTTATGCCAGTACCAGGCTGTTTTCATTACTGTAGCTCTATAGTATAACTTGAAGTCAGGGATGGTGATACCTCCTGAGGTTCTTTTGTTGAGTAAAATTGTTTTGGAAATCCTGGCTTTCCTGTTATTCCAAATGAAATTGAGTATTGTTCTTTCAAGGTCCAAAAAATATTGTGTTGGGTATTTTGATGGGCAATGCATTGAATCTGTTGATTGCCTTTGGTAGAATTGCCATTTTTACTATGTTGATCCTACCAATCCAGGAACATGGGAGAGCTTTCCATTTTCTGATATCCTCTTCAATTTCTTTCTTCAGTGATTTAAAATTTTTGTCAAATAGGTCTGTTACTTCTTTGGTTGTAGTTAATCCAAGGTATTTAGTACTATTTGCAGCTATTATGAGGGGTAATGTTTCCCTTATTTCTTTTTCAGCTCTTCTATCTTTAGTGTTTAGAAGGGCTACTGATTTCTTTGAGTTAATCTTGTATCCTGCTACATTGTTGAAAGTGTTTATCAGCTGTAGCAGTTCTTTGGAAGAATTTTGTGGGTCACTTATGTATACAATCATATCATCTGCAAATAGAGATAGTTTCACTTCTTCTTTTCCAATTTGTATCCCCTTAATCTCTTTTCGTTCCCTTATTGCTTTAGCTAAAACTTCTAGAACTATATTGAATAAATAAGGGGAGAGAGGACATCCTTGTCTAGTCCCTGATTTTAGTGGGATTGCTTTGAGTTTTTCTCTATTAAGTTTGATACTGGCGATTGGCTTCTTGTAAACCACCTTTATTATATTTAGGTATTCTCCCTGTATTCCTGATCTCTTCAGGGCTTTAATCATAAAGGACTGTTGGATTTTGTCAAAGGCTTTTTCAGCATCTAAGGATATGATCATATGGTTTTTGACTTCAGTTTGTTTATATGATGGGTGGCATTTACTGTTTTTCATATGTTGAACCAACCCTGCATTTTAGCAATGAAGCTTACTTGGTTATGGTGGATGATATTTTTTATATATTGTTGTATACAGTTTACCAAAATTTTATTGATAATTTTAGCATCAATATTCATGAGGGAAATTGGTCTGTAATTCTCCTTCATTATTGTACCTTTGAGTAGCTTGATATTAGGGTAATTGTGGCCTCATAAAAAGAATTTGGCAATATTCCTTCAGTTTCTACTCTGTGAAATAGTTTGAGGAGTAATGGTAGTAATTCTTCTTTGATTGTCTGGTAGAACTCTGCGCTGAAAGCATCTGGACCTGTGCTTTTTTTACTTGGGAGGCCTTTAATGACAGCTTCAATTTCCTTTAGGGGTATAGGTCTGTTTAGGTATTTAACCTGATCTTAATTTAATTGTGGTAAAATGTACCAGTCCAAAAAGCTGTCCATTTCTTCTAGGTTTTCCATTTTTGTGGAATACAGATTTTCAAAATATGATCTGATAATTCTCTGTATTTCCTGGGGGGTCTGTTGTTAAGTTCCTCTTTTCATTTCTGATTTTGTTGATTTGAACACTCTCTGTTTTTTGATTAGTTTGGCTAAGGGCTTATCTATCTTGTTAACTTTCTCAAAGAACCACCTCTTAGATTCATTGATTCTTTGTATTGTTCTTTTTGTTTCAATTGTATTGATTTCAGCTCTAAGTTTGATTATTTCCTGCCGTCTACTCTTTCTAGGTGAGTTCACTTCTAATTGTTCTAAGGCTTTCAGCTGAGCTGTTAGGACTCTAGTGTGGGATTTCTCTAGGTTTTTCATGTAGGCATCTAGTGCTATGAATTTTCCTCTTAAGACTGCTTTCATTGTGTCCCACAAGTTTGGATACATTGTGGATTCATTTTCATTAAATTCTAGGAAGGCTTTGATTTCTTTCTTAATTTCTTCCTTGTCCCAGCGATGGTTCAGCTGAGTGATGTTTAGTTTCCATGAGTTGGTAGGCTTTCTTTGATTTTTGATGTTGTTGAACTCTAACTTTAGGCCCTGGTGGTCCGATATGTTACAAGGGATTATTTCCATTTTTTGTATCTGTTGATATTTGCTTTATGACCAATTATGTGGTCAATTTTGGAGAAAGTTCCATGAGGAGCTGAGAAATATGTATATTCCTTTGTGTTTGGTTGGAAGCTTCTGTAGATATCTATTAAATCCATTTGCATCATAACCTCTTTTAGACTCCTTATTTCTCTGTTGAGTCTCTGTCTGGTTGACCTATCCAGGGTTGAAAGTGGGGTATTGAAGTCTCCCACTATTAGGGTGTAAGAATTGATGTGGGATTCAAGCTTTAGCAGTGTTTCTTTTACATAAGTAGGTGCCCTTATATTATGAGCATAAATATTCAGGATTAAAATTTCCTCTTGACCAATTTTTCCTGTGATGAATTAGTAGTGACCATCTTGGTCCCTTTTAATTGCTTTTAGCTTAAAGTCTATTTTGTTAGATATTAGGATTGCAACCCCCGCTTGCTTCTTAGGGCCATTTGACTAGAAAATCTTTTTGCAATCTTTTATTCTAAGCCTGTGTCTGTTTTTGCAGTTGAGGTGTGTTTCTTGTAGGCAACAGAAGGATGGCTTCTGTTGTTGTATCCATCTTGTTAGTGTGTGACGTTTTATAGGAGAGTTGAGTCCTATATTAAGGGAAATTAGTGACCATTGATTCATATTTCCTGCCATTTTTGGTGGTAACTTGTTTGTATTTCCTTTCTCTGGAGTATTCTTCTGTGGAATTATTGATTTTTTGTGGTTTCATGGGTGTATCTGGGGTCCTTAGGTTGGACTTTTCTCTCTAATACTCTCTGTAGCACTGGATTGGTAGATAGATATTGTTTCAGTCTGACTTTGTCTTGAAATACCTGGTTTACTCCATCTATGGTGATTGATAATTTTGCAGGGTATAGTATTCTAGTTTGGGAGCCATGCTGTTTTAGTTTCTGTATAACTTCTGACCAAGCCCTTCTAGCTTTCATCATTTCCATTGAATAGTCAGGTGTTATTCTGATGGGTCTGCCTTTATATGTAAGTTGGCCCTTTCCTTTTGCAGTCTTAAAATTTTGTCTATGTTCTGTATGTTTTGTGGCTTGATTATAATGTGGCATGCTGACTTTTTTGGGGGTCATATCTATTTGGTGTTCTGTAAGCTTCTTGTATCTTTATAGGCATTTTCTTCTTCAGGTTAGGGAAATTTTCTTCTATGATTTTATTGAAAACATTATCTGTGCCTTTGAGCTGGTATTCTTCTCCTTCTTTATTCCTATTATTCTCAAATTAGGTCTTTTCATGGTGTCCCAGATTTCCTGAACATTTTGAGTTATGGCTTTTTTAGTTTTACTATTTCCTTTGACTGATATATCTATTTGAGCTACTGAGTCTTCCACTTCAGAGATTCTATCTTCCATCTCTTGAACTCTGTTTGTTATGCTTGTATCTGTGGTTCCCACTTTTTTCTTCAGATTTTCTATTTCCATCTTTGCCTCATTTTGTGCCTTTTTTATTGCTTCTATTTCAGCTTTTAGTTCCTGGCATGTTTCTTTCATAGATTTATTCATCTCTTCCAATTTTTTGTTTGTATTTTCTTCTATTTCTTTAAGGCTATTTTTCATATCTTCTTTGAGAGCTTCGATGATCATCAAAAAGGAATTTTTGGTGATGCTTCCTTCTGTTTCCTCTTCATTGCTCAGTTCAGGTCTTGTATTTGTAGGATCGCCACTTTCTTCTGGAGTTACCATGTTGTTCTTTATATTATTATGTAAGTTTTTGCACTGGTGTCTGCCCATGGCTTTAGTGGCTCACGATTACGTGGCTCCTGGTCAGTTGTGGCACTTGGGCTTGTGTCCCTCCTGTGACCTCTGAGGAAAAGGTCTGCTCAATCTCTACTTCTGCTCTTTGCAGGGGACTGAATTTCAAGTCCTCAATCTTTCTCTGTTTGACCAATTGGAGGTGGGGTGCTGGCCATGCAAACTCCCTCAGCAGCAGCTGGGGGGACCGTGGCAGTCAGAGTTTATCTCCATCTTCTACGGAGTGCACTGGGATATGCTCTGCAGACAGCACCCGTTCCGGGAACCCAAACCGGAACCGATGGGAGCTCAAATCTCCTCTCCCTGGCAGAGATACAGGTGCCGGGTCCTGCTGACCCCTCCTCACCTCTGGGTGGGGTCTGAGTCTGTCCTTCAGGTTCCCCAGTCCTTATCTCTTTGCTCAGTTGGAGGTGGGTAGCTCTACAAATTCCCTCAGCAGCAGCTGGGAGGGCCGTGGCAGTCAGAGTTTATCTCTGTTTGCTACAGAGTGCTTTGGGACATGCTCTGCAGACAGCACCAGGTTCCGGAACCGGAACTGGAACCAACCGAATCAGAGTTTTTCTTACTTTGTATTCCAGGCTATTCTGAAGTGTGTTTAGAGCCTAGGCTGGCCTGAAAGTCAGCTGTCCCCTTGGTTGGTGATGGAACTCCATGCTTGAGCTGCAGTGAAAGGCTTGAAGCTTTCCTTGTGTGTTGAGGGACACACTGTTACTGTTTTGTACTTCACTCTAAAGTGTGTGCCTGTTTTTCTTTTTCCTTTCTTTCTTTCTTTTTGAGTTTTATGTTGACATAGAAGTGAGGAGCCCTTTGTGTCTACCCTGCTTAAGTTACAGAGTATTTTGGATTTTCCTTCACGGGGTTTTGTGAGTACTTAATATAAGATGTTAACCTGTCATAGATGCTTCTGGCACATTTTGTGGCACCTGTTTTGTGCCTATAGTTAGATCAGTAGTTCTCAGCCTGTGGGTTGAGACCCTTTTTGGGACTGAAAGATCCTTTCACATGGGTTGCCTAAGACCATCAGAAAATACAGATATTTATATTATGATTCAAAACTCCCCCTCCCCCCACCTCCCCTTTTCCTTTCCCTCTTACCACCTCTCTTCTGGAAGCTATTTTTTTTTTCTTTCTGTATTTTGACCAACCTATCTTTCAAATCACTAAACTGGCTTCTTAATATCTTTCTATTAATCTGGTGTTGGTTGTACCTCTAGGATCATATTAAATAAATATTTCAAATCCTTTTTGTTACAACAAATGTCTTCACATTTGTAGATAGTCATCTATGCAAAATGAACCAGAGAAGGAATCAGAAGATTTGTGTTGAAATCTAGGTTCTGCTACTGAACATCCTCACCCCACACCCCCTTAGCAGGAGAAGGTTGAGACTGTGAGTTTAAGCCAGATGCTCAAGGTCATGTCCATGAAGCCGTGGACCTTGCCATTAGCACAGGGTATCCAGCCTGCGAATTTGCACTTTATAGCAAAACTGTGGCTAATGAAAATTGTAATCAACTGAACTCCAAAGTCTAGTCTGAAGAATTTTGATCAAGTCTCATTTTCTCCAGGTGAAACCTCATCTAGTAATGCCTTCCTCTTTTCTTTATCTCTTTATTCCTTCTCTCTCTTTTATCACCTATCACCTGCCTATCACTTACTTCCTGTTTATTTCAACTTAAATGCAGTTTATTTCCCCTGTTAATTTAAAGCTAAAGGCTAAATCAACCATCACTTCAGTATGTCTAAATGATCTTCCTCATTGAATATATTATCTCTTGAACCTTGAGATATTCACAATCATGACAAATGTCAGTGTTTAAAAAAATTACTACTAAGTTTATTGATATATGATAAGGCAGGGTCGCGTGGGTGGACCAGTGGCGGCATCAGGAGGATGCTAACATATCAAATGGACCTATTTTCTAAGCCACACATTCAAAACTGATCACAATTGCATTAAATAGGCAAATCTTATTTTCTAATGGGCACATTTGTTGGTTTGTTATTGCTGGTTCTGGGGATATAGAACATTCTTCTCTAAGTGGTTCACAAACCTCTTAGATATGGTTAGTAATTTATTCAACAGTTTCCAAGGATCCACATCAAGAGTTTATTTGACTAAACTATAGTTCCCAGAATCTTGGCTTTCTCCAGTTTCACAATCAAAAGCTCTTTGCAGTCTTCTGGTGTCTCTTTGCTCACCATGCCATCTCCCTTCCCACCAGGATTCCTACAGCAGCTGCATAACCACATGGCAAGGATTGTGCTGCTTCTAGTGTCTGTGATGGAAAGGAAACATGCCTAAGGTCATGACCTAAACTCTTGTGTTTCTTTTATTTTTCATTTCTTATATTGTGCACATATGCATGTGTGGCATGTGTGTGGTGTGTGTGCCTACATGTATATATGCATATTAGCATGTGTATGTGCATGTGCATGTGTATACATACTTGCTGAGGCCTGAGGTTGATGTCTGGTGTGTTCCTTGATTACTGTCCATATTCTTTACTGAGACACTGAGAGCACACTAAGTTGGCTAGTTCATCTAGGCAGCTAGCTTTGGAGACTCCTCTGTCTCTGGGTGTAAAAGAGGGCAGCCATGCCAGCTTACTTTTTTCACATGAATGCTGGGGATCCAGCTTCCAGTCAGCCTACATGTGGAGAGGGTGCATTGTCCGTGGAGACTTTCTTGTCTTGATGTATTGTTTGACAATTGTGCGACCTCAGTAAATTGTTCTGACTCTGTAGCCTCTATTTCTTCATCTGAAAATGGGAATAAATTCTCAAAGGGTGTGACAAAGCCAGGTAGTAGTCATAAGTGTGTCCGGAGTAACATGAACTTCTAAATCCCAACATGTCCCTATTGGGTTTTCCACCTTGGAGTTCTTTTTTTTTTATACTTAAAAATATATTTGTACATATACACACACACATATATATATATACACATGTATAATAACAATGAAAAAGGAGACTATGCATTTTAAAAGACTAAGAAGTGATATATTGGAGAGTAGGAGGAAAGAAGTGGAAATTAAAGGGGAAAATGTAATTAAACTACAGTCTCAAAAACAAACAAACAATATTCTGGAAGCTGCTTTCTGGTTATGAGGCATCTAGAAGGTGAAGTGAATTAAATAGATGGAATTATTTTCACAAAAATGATTTAAGCTAAATTTTCTAGTGTACAAACCAAACTGAATTAAAAAGATTATCATCAATTACTTCTAAAATTAAAAAATAATTTTAATAGTTATAATTACATCATTTTCCCTTCTTTTTCTTCTTTCGAACTGCTCCCATGTACCTTTCCTTGCTGTCTTTTACATTTTTTTTATTATGAGTAAAGTCATATTTTTTATTCGTGTATATCCTTGTTCAAGCTCCCTTCTGCCTCCCACATCTTCCAGTCACTCCCTTCTCCACATCTCTTTATTTCCTCCTCAGAAAGGGCAAGAGGTCCCAAGGTCCCAATATGGCTTAGTTCAGCATCCACTCCTGGAAGATCCACTTTCCTCACCCCAACATCAAGACTGACTCAGGTGTTCCTCTGGAGGGAGTGGGATCCAAGGTATTTCAGATCTCAAACTGTTCAGTGGTTGTGGTTTGCAGCTTGGACATGCTTTGCTTTTTGCTTCTTTGTTTAAAGTCCACTAATGTGTGAGTACATCCCCTGCTTATCTTTCTGGGTTTGTGATACCTCATTCAGGAGGATATTCTCCAAATCCATTCATTTGCTTGCAAACTTTAGGATATCATTTTTCTTACTGCTTAGTAGTACTCCATTGTGTAGATGTACTACAGTTTGTTAATCCATTCTTCAGTTGAGGGGCATGTAGGTTGTTTCCAGGCTCTTGCTATTATGAATAATGGTGCTGTGAAAATAGTTGAGTTAATAATGCCTTTGGAGTTCGAATGTGCATCTTTAGGATATACACCCAGAAGTGGTATTGCTGGATACTTGAGGAGATTGATTCCTAGTTTTCTGAGAAACTGCCATACTGCATTCCAGAGTGGCTGAACAAGCTTACATTCCCACCAACAATGAAGGAGTGTTCCCCTTGCTCCACAACGTCTTCAGCATAGGCTGTCATCTGTGACTTTTATCTTAGCCAATCTGACAGGTGTCAGGTGGTATCTCAAAGTTGTTTGATTTGCATTTCTCTGATGGCTAATAAAGTTGAGCACTTTTCAAGTGCCTTTCAGCCATTCGTAATTCTTCTGCTGAGAATTCCCTTTTTAGTTCTGAACCCCATTTTTTGATTGTGTTATTCAAGGTTTTGGGCTCTAGTTTCTTGAGTTCTCTATATATTTTAGAGATCAGTTCTCTATCACTTGTAGGGTTGGTGAAAATCTTTTCCCATTATGTAGACTGTCGTTTTGTCCTATTGACAGTATCCTTGGCTTTACAGAAGCTTCTCAGTTTCAGGAGGTCCCACTTGCTGATTTATAGTACCTATAACTAAGAGGCTGAGGAAAGAGCCTTGTGATTGTTGTTCTTAGCATCTGTGCCACTGGTGTTATATTTAGGAAGTGGTCACCTGTGCCAATTCGTAGGAGGGTATTTCCCACATTCTTTTCTAAAAAGTTCAGTGTGACTGGGTTTATGTTGAGGTCTTTGATCCACTTGGATTTGAGTTTTGTGTATGGTGACAGACAGGCTTGGATCTATTTGCATTTTTCTACACACTACCTTCCGACTATGCCAACACCATTTGTTAAAGATACTATTTTTTGTTTCCATTGAATATTTTGGTCCTCTTTGTCGAAGATCAGGTGTTCATAAGTTTTTGGGTTAATGCCCAGATCCTCAGCTCAATTTCATTGATCCACAAGTCTGTTTTTATGCCAGTACCAGGCTGTTTTTATTACTGTAGCTCTATAGTATAACTTGAAGTCAGGGATGGTGATGTCTCCTGAGGTTCTTTTGTTGAGTAAAATTGTTTTGGCAGTGCTGGCTTTCCTGTTATTCCAAATGAAGTTGAGTATTGTTCTTTCAAGGTCCGTAAAATATTGTGTTGGTATTTTGATGGGAAGTGTATTGAATCTGTAGATTGCTTTTGATAGAATTGCCATTTTTACTATGTTGATCCTACCATTCAGGAACATGGGAGAGCTTTCCGTTTTCTGATATCCTCTTCAATTTCTTTCTTTAGATTTAAAATTTTTATCAAATCAATCTGCTACTTCTTTGGTTATAGTTACTCCAAGGTATTTAATGCTATTTGCAGCTATTGTAAAGGGTAATGTTTCCCTTATTTCTTTTTCAGCCCTTTTATTCTTAGTGTATAGGAGGGCTATTGATTTTTTTTTGAGTTAATCTTCTATCTTGCTACATTGCTGAAGGTGTTTATCAGCTTTAGAAATTCCCTTGTAGAATTTTGTGGGTCACTTAAATATACAATCATATCATTTGCAAATAGCGATAGTTTTACTTCTTCTTTTCCAATTTGTATCCCCTTAGTCTCCTTTTGTTCTCTTATTGCTTTAGCTAAAACATCAAGAACTATATTGAATAGATAAGGCAATAGAGGACATCCTTGTCTAGTTCCTGATTTTAGTGGGATTGCTTTGAGTTTTTCTCCATTAAGTTTGTTGTTGACTGTCGACTTCTTGTAAATCGCCTTTATTATATTTAGATATTTTCCTTGTATTTCTCATCTCTCCAGGACTTTTATCAAAAAGGAGTGTTGGATTTTGTCAAAGGCTTTTTCAGAGTCTAAGTATATGATCTTGTGGTTTTTTTCCTTCAGTTTGTTTATAAAATTGATGACATTTACATTTTTCCATATGTTGAACCTTCCCCGGATTTCTGGGATAAAGCCTACTTGATCATGGTGGATGATATTTTTTATATATTGTAGTATACAATTTGCCAAAATTTTATTGATAATTTTAGCATCAATATTCATAAGGGAAACTGGTCTGTAATTCTCCTTCTTTGTTGCATCTTTGAGTGGCTTGGGTATTAGGGTAATCATGGCCTCATAAAAGGAATTTGGCAATATTCCTTCAGTTTCTACTATGTGACACAGTTTGAGGAGTATTGGTAATAGCTCATCTTTGAATGTCTGGTAGAATTCTGCTCTAAACCATCTGGACCTGGGCTTTTTTTTTTCTTTTTTTTTTTCTTGGAAGACTTTTAATGACAGCTTCAAATTCCTTAAGGGTTATAGGTTTGTTCAGATAATTAATCTGGTCTTGATTTAATTTTGTTAAATGGTACCTGTGCAAAATGCTGTCCATTTCTTCTAGGATTTCCATTTTTGTGGAATATAGATTTTGAAAGCATGACCTGATAATTCTCTGGATTCCCTGGGAGTCTGTCTTCCTTCTCAGTTCTGTTTTTTTTTTTTTTTGTTTTGTTTTGTTTTGTTTTGTTTTGTTTTTGATTTGGATACTTACTCTCTGCTTTTTGGTTAGTTTTGATAAGGGTTTATCTACCTTCTTGACTTTCTGAAAGAACCAACTCTTTGATTCATTGATTCTTTGTATTGTTCTTTTTGTTTCAATTTTATTGATTTTAGCCCTAGGTTTGATTATTTCCTGCTGTCTGCTCCTTCTAAGTGAGTTTGCTTCTAATTGTTCTAAGGCTTTCAGCTGTGCTGTTAGGTCTCTAGTGTGGTATTTCTCTAGGCTTTTTATATACACATCTAGTGCTATGAATTTTCCTCTTAACATTGCTTTTATTGTGTCCCACAAGTTTGGGTATGTTGTGGATTCATTTTCATTAAATTCTAGGAAGACTTTGATTCCTTTCTTAATTTCTTCCTTGACCTAGATGTGGTTTAGTTGAGTGATGTTTGTTTTCCATGAGTTGGTAGGCTTTCTGTGATTTTTGATGTTGTTGAACTCTAATTTTAGGCCCTGGTGGTCCGATATG